>JAAAKQ030253633.1:0-10882 GCA_010016005.3 Zanna intricata | reverse complement strand
TAGTCAACGTACATCAAGTGATAGATCGATACAAAAGTGAATGTGATTTGTGGTGATATCTAGTTAATGCAATGAAATGAGATTTAATATGCAACATTACATAAATAATTATAAATAAAAGATTCATATTGCATTTATAGGCTCTTACTGCATAGGAAACTTAAAAATAGATGTAGTGCTGATTTTTCTGGCATTACAAGAAATTTATTCATACAGCTGATGTAATTAAGTAAGTACACAACCAGAGTTTGTAATTCTGGTTATGCTATACTCTGCTGAAAAATTTGATTTTTGAGGTATAGTTCTGCTTAGTGAAAGGGACAGTCATTAGTCATGTAAAAGAGAAATTTTAAATCACATTTTGGTGATAGCAAAAATCTGTGGATTAAAACTTTTAAAAAAATATTGTATGTACATCTGATAAATCTATTTAAAAAATATTATACTAATATGACACATTAAGTAATTTTTAATGTTATATATTTTTTTCAGAATTAGGATCAGCTTGTAAGGTAAAGGAGGACTGTGCACAGATACCATTTGGTGATTGTTCAAATGAAGGAATCTGTGCTTGTCCTAAACCATTGATTCCTAGCATCTACAGTAACTCTTGTTTGATCAGTAAGTATTTAATGGAATACATTTTATAATGAATCAAATTAAAATACAAAAGAAAGAGATTTTAATAGTGTTTATATGCACTCTTTGATCAGACATCTTTTTTTTTTTTTTAGGCTACTGTTTTTCTTCATGTAAGCTTATTCTACATTATTTGTATTAAGATTTATAACACAAAATGCATAAATAAAAAAAAAATAAGCTATAAGTAAAAGAAAAAGGCTATTATGTTATATCAGAAAAGAAAAAGCTTTTCTTTGAAGAAATATATCTGATCATTTGATGGAGAAAATTAAAATTTTAAGATAGTTTTTATATAGTAAATGCTTCTTCAGATTAACATGTCTGTTTTCCTGGAACTACAATTTCAATATTCCATAAATTTTTAAAGAAATTACATAAATATTATTTTTGTACAAGTATATTTTGAAAGTGAATTATATATTTAAAAAAATTTTCTGGTGGTCAGTTTTAAAATTAAAACTGTTAAAAACAAACTGATTTGGCACTTAATAAAAAGGCAAAAAATTTATTTCTTGAATTGAATTGTTAGTTTTAAAACTCTGTTATTGTACAAATTTTTTTTTTTCATATAAATTGTAACTTATAAAAATATTGCAGAAATGAAAGAACAAGGTTAAGTATATAGTACAAATTTTTTTCACCAATTTATTTATAACATAACTTTTCAAAGACAAGCTTTTCATAACAAGTACCGTAATAGAATTTTCTAAAACATGTTGTAATTCTACCATTAATATTAAAATGTTATGTTGTAAGTAATAAAGTAATTACTTATTATTATTATTTTCAATGTTGCTGAAAGAAACAATATTTTTTGTTATGTTTTTGCAAAAATTATGAACTTACATTAAAGAGAAATAATATTACTAAAATTATTTAAAATAACAAGGTTTTTCTAGATGGCTTATGCCTGGAATGCAATTTAATAATATTGTGAAATATTAAAATTAACCTTGGTTAAAAAGTTGGAAGAAAAACCATTTTCATTTTCTTGATAAATCTCTTAATGTACAGTACTACACCAACATATTCAATTTAAATGTCTTTTAAAAAAAACACAAATTAAGGTACATCCAATTATTGTATATTGTTTCAGACAGAGCTTATGCTAAAAGGGATGACAAGTACCCTTGAATTTACTTTTATAGAGATTTGAATACTAGATCATAGCTACTGGTTTTCTTTAGTGGTTGGATTTCAGTTAACTACACACCTCAGGAATGATTGATCTGAGACTGTACAAGACTACACTTTATTTACATTTATATATATCATCTTCTAAAATAATACCTCATGAAAGTTCTGGAGGCTAAACAGAAAAGAAAGAAGTATCTTTGTACTAAGCCTGTCAGAAACCTGGAATTTTTTAAAATGTATTTTGATTTGCAATCTAAAGTACTTATTCAAACTGTATAAATAAAATTAATAATATTTTAGTGGACAGATCTGTTTTTTACGGAATGGACTGTTTCTTGAGCAGTCACATGACTTTTAGAATCATCTACACTAATATTACTAAAATTATTTAAAATAACAAGGTTTTTCTAGATGGCTTATGCCTGGAATGCAATTTAATAATATTGTGAAATATTAAAATTAAAAGTATAATTACATATTAAAATTATGATGATTTGCTTTCTTAAGTATATTTATTATTTTCTTTTTAACTTTTTTAGCCAAAGCAATTCATGTTCTATGACAAGATGAATTTTCTTGTGTTCAGTGGAAATGTGATGCTGATTCTATATAATTATCCAAATGTTGTTTCATTATTAGATCAAATAGTAGTTCTGTGAAACCTAAGAGATTACAGTTGTTCAGTTAATATAAAGCAACTACAACTGGTTAAAGCAAAGCAATTGCTTCCTATGAAAGCCAAATTATGCTCTGATATGTGTAAAATTGCAACCATTATTCGTTTATGAACATTTTAACTGTTAACAGGTGTATAGTTAATGTTATGAACATTTTAAATGCTGTGTTTTGGTTTTAATAATTATTTTTTCATGTTTTTTGTCAATAATTTTGCTCAATTTCAAATCTTTATCAAGTTGTAACAATTTGTACATAGCTTGCAAATGATAATGATGAAGATGATAATGAAAGATTGCAAATGATTTTCTTCCTTTTAAATATGAATGTTTAATGTATTTTCACACCTCATGTTAAAAATTTATTACGTATGATCAACTGTCCATCACATGCACAATGAAATTTATGGCTTTTACTTTTCTCACTAGTTGGTGCTGCTTATCGGCAAGTTGGGATTCAAAGCATCAAGTAGGTTGGGTATATCGACATGAAATATGTACCACTTGCATGATAATTCTAAAATGTATAATCGTATTAAAGCAAAAAAAGTAACTGAAACCATTATTTTTTTGCTAAATCAGTCAGCGGCACGGGAGGGGGGGTTTCTTGGGTGTTGGCACCGTTCACAACCCCACTCAGGCCGGCCCTGATTTTACAGAGATGAGATTATCTACTAATAACACTAAAATAATATGTAATTTTATTATATTTGTACTCTCTTTTAGGAGCAAGCCCAGCTGGAGATCCACCATGTCAAGAGGATGGTCAGTGTCAAGCTACATATGGTGATAAGAGCACATGTATTGAAAATATTTGTACCTGTGATAAAGGATATCATCCGTATAATGGTAGATGTCTTCCTGATTTAAGTAAGTAAATTGGTGAATTATATCATTCAATCTGTAACTTGATGTCGATATTTATTTTTTTGTCCAGAACATTATATTACCGCCAATCCTAGAGGTGGTTGGATTTTTACAATTAAGCAATCCGGAACTGTTGTTCATTATTTGTTAACAAGTTAAGATAAAGACCAATGTAGAAGAAATTAAGTTATTTTTCTACATGGGATCAAATGCTCAAATAATATCTCAGTTAAATAGTACACAATTATGGTATGATGAAATGTAATAGGTTTTTACTTTACAAGCATTGCTTTGTTTCTAGTTCATGCTATTTCATCAGAACGTTTCTCTTAATATTTTTAATTAATTTTCTTTATTTCATTTTTAAGTATGTAGGATTTAAATTTGTTACAATTGATTTCTAAGATTGACTGATTTCCCAACTTGAAATTATATGTATATTTTTATTAACATGATTGTAGTATTAGGTTTATTAAATTTTTGTATTGTACTTCACTCCTTGTTTCTCAAGCTTTAAAACATTTATTATGATTTCATTATCATTAAGAAATTTTACTTCCCACTTCTAACAAAATTTATATTTGTCTTCAAACTATATTTCATATTTCCTCAGCTCCATTTAAATTTTGTAAACCTTTAAATTAAACTTGATGCTAAATATTTTTTCTAATTATGAGTGTACAAAAGAACTAGAAAGTATATTTTTTTCACTAAGGTCTGAAATATCTATTTTTTTTCTTTTTTTTTAATTTTATTAAATAAATTATGGACTTGCTCTTATTTACCTTTACATCTGGCAATTGGTTAATGTATGTAATGCATTATTTCATAACAAAAAAATCTGCATTAATTCTTTTTTTATACTATCAGACCCACATCAGGCTATGACATATGAGGTATTACTCTAAATTTCTCTAAGATGTTTTTATACATAAGATCCCATTAATTTAGTTAAACATGCTGTTATGCATCAGTATATTTAGCTTAAAGATAAATGTAACAGAAAGCAATTTCAATCTCATATTTTCTAGTAAATCTGAAATGATTATTGTTATTCTTGAGATTGGCTATGTTGTTTTTTTTATGAATTGTTACTCATGCTAAATATCCTATTAAAGTTGTGGTATTTAACAAACATACTTACAGAAGAACTGTTTACAGACTTGAATGAAAGGTAACAATGCATTAAAATGATTATTTCTCCTCTTCTTCTTTATAATGCCATATTTTCCTGGTTTTTACCTATTGATAAAAGTTTCCTGGTTTTACCTATTGGTTAAACCTATTATTACAGTTAAAATCCTCACTCATTCATATTCCACTAAGTGTTCTTTTTGAGCCCTTTAAATTTCTTCTGTAGGTGGATAGATGAAGAGTTCAAAAAATTTAGGTGAAATTATTAAATTTAAGGAACCTTTCCAGTGGAACAATCAGTTATCATTCAAGGCCTAGACTCCACTAAAGATGGGGGATGGGCAATCCCTTTCTTCCTTAGAAGTAGACACAGCCAATTATTGATTAAAAGCTAAGTAAAAAGTTACTTAGCTTTTTAAGGAATGATAGTGAAAAAAAAAGAAGGTTGAAATAAATGGATTTTGAGATAATTGAAGTAATTATTAGCTAATAGTATAAATGATGATAGTAAAATGAAAGATAATATGAATTATTACAATGATTCATATATTAATCATCATATATTAATCAAGTAAGAGTGATGTGTTTATTGTAGGTAATCAATAATCAAACGATTTATTTTTTATCACTTATTATTACTTATTACTTATCACATTATTTTTTATCATTTTATTTTTTATTTTTTTATTTTCACATAATAATTTAGATGTTTTACTTTGTTCATACATAATTATTGTGAAGCAAATTATGTTAACCTAAAAAATCATTTTGTTATTGTATTACAGTTAATAAACAGTTCATATTAATCCTTTATTTTTTTTTTTAATGATTACAGAGGATTTAGTTATATAAGTGGAAAAATTCACCTTTTTTTAAAGAATGGTAACTGCTTTAAATAATAATTGTGTTCACAGAAGCTATTTCTTATGTTTACATGATATATTTGCATTTATTGAGATGCTGTTCTACAATTTTAAAGCCTAATCAAAAAATATTTTTTTGGAAATGTTTATATCCACTTGATCAGGTTTTAAACAAAACCAAATGTACTAGGAGATACAGATCATCTAAAAATGTTACTTAGCTACATTTACAGCGATTTAAGAGCACAACTGTACACTATGCTTCCCCATTTAGATCCCTTTTTTTTATAAGAAACACTAAAAACATTTTGAACTTTTTATAAATTTTTTTATTAGAAAATTTTTCTTTAATTTATCAAACTTTTCATACTTCTTCACATGAGATTTGTGCCAATTTTTTTAAATTTGCTCCAATAAATGCTTAAAAAAAAGGCCACTTGGAATTTTTTTTCTCTCATCAAATATTTCAGCAAAAAAAGTACATTAAAAAGTTTACTCTACCTGTAAGGAATGTACCCTAAAAATGTCAAAAAAATATATTAAACACAGAAAACAGAAATTTAAAAGAATCTATTTTTGCTCCCTTTAATAATTCCCAAATGAATAAGAGGGATTGTAGGATATTCTTCCAAAAGCTTTCAAATCTTTTTTCTAATTCCTTTTGGCTGATGACCTCTACTCTGATTTTATTTTGAAAAGTTTTAAAATAATTATCGCTTTCCCACACTCGATAAAGATTAAGATCTTTATAGAGTGTGGGAAAGCGTACTTTTGCATAGTTTTCAATACATTTTTCTCAATTCTAGTCCTAACTTGATATATTATTTCACATTTCCCTGCACTATCTTCATTGAATATATTGTTTTATAAACCTCAAATCTTAGATTGTTATTCCATAAAAACGTTCCTTTTTGAACAATAAAACAATATTGAATTATTCTGATTCATTGGGATTTTATGTTTTAGTCCATATAAATTTTTCAACTGTTTTCTCTCAGCAAATCTTGATATGAGGGTTTAATATAAATATAAATATCATATTTATATTTCTCTTTGGCTAATTAAAATGTTTACAATGGTCTAGCTTTCTTTCCAATTGCATCTTTTTGTAACTACACCATCATTTTTCTGGCTCTGTTGTGCATAATTTGTGTTTGCCAGTATTCTCATTAGATGCTAATTTATGAAAATATTTTGACTATATTTCTCATTGAGACTTTGGATTTCTACCCCTTAATACTTTTGTAAGAAATTTATTGTCTTCATTTGTTAACCCTTTCATAGTTATGCTAAGTAAGAACTAATGTTTAGCTTTCAAAGTATATAATCTTGAGCCCATTCTCTTACAGGCATGGCTGATGTAATTTTTCAATATTTATTTCATTGCAATCAGGTTTTGATTCATACATAGTAGATACCCTTGAGTTTCCATCTTTTTTTTTTTTTTGTTTAACCTCTGGAACCACCGTTAAGGTATATCTTCAGAGGATGAGATGAATGAATTGCAGCGTGTGTGAGAAATGCCATGCCTTACCGGGTCAGTAACACATATGTTATTCCATCTAAGTTACATCCAGCCCTTTTCATTTTGTGACCAATCTTTTGTAATTAAATATTCTAAAAGTGATTGTAAAATAAAGAACTGAACAATAAACAATTGATACTATTCAGAACAATAAATCCTACAAAAATTCAAGTAGCAAACAAATAATGAACTTTGACTTATAAAATCACATTTCAGATTTAGATATATCTTACTAATAGTCAACCTGAGACTGTAAAAGATTATACTTCATTTACATTAATACATATCACTCTCATCTTATCCTCTGAAATAATACCTTATGGTGATTCTGGAGACTAAATAGAAAAAGAGAGGAAACTTATAAAATATATGTATTACATGAATTAGTGACCTACAAATCAAGATTTGATGGTCACTGTAGTTATTTCTATTGAGCTAACACAGCAGAAAACTGATATTGCATCATTAGTAGGAGGTCACCCATGTTAGTATTATGTGTGAAGATTTTTACATTTCCGATTTTATCACATTAAACACTTCCATACATTTCTTTAATTCTATCATTTTATCAGGTTTATTTTTAAATTAATTCTTTGTTTGTATAAATTTAGTATATCTAGTGGCAATATCTGATTGTTTTGTAGAACTAAATTTTATTCTGAATGAATTTTTTAATTTATATATGTAGTCTTAGAAGTGAAATCTATATGATCATTGGTATTTAACTACTGCGTGGGATGAGAATGATCTTAACAATTTGTGTAATGTAAATGTTACAGCCACTCATGCATGGAGTATTTACAACTACAACATGGCATAGTTACAACTACTCAAGAGATCAAGAGCATTGAAACAGATATAATGTTATGGAGAGATTGATATTAACCAATTATTTGTGTGTTTTTATATTTAACAAATTGTACAATAATATTACATTTATAATTTGCTTTTATTGAAAATGTGATGATTTGATATAGATGATAATCTTTTATTTTTGAATTTTTTAAGAGTTGGGTAGTGCATGCACACAAATATATGACTGTATTGTATCAAAATACACTGAAGAACTAAACTTACGTGAGTGCTCAAATTCAACATGTATTTGTAAACGTGGATTTGCAGTAACAGCTGATGAAAACCAATGTGTAAAAGGTAAGAATACTCACTAATATTTTTTTTTAGTGATTTAATTAATGAAATTTATTTTGAATTTGAATGATAGTTTAGCATGTCTGATAGCTTTGTTTATGATGAGATTTTGTTCTGGATTTATTTTTGTCATTGCTATACATTTTTCTATAGTTCTAGTCTGTTAAAAAGTTCAGTGCAGTAATAAAAATATGTTAATTTTTTCACTGGAAATATACATGAAATTTTGCCAAATTGCTTAAGTTAAAAAATACTATTAACAAATTAATATGAGTGAATTTAATTAAATATTGGTGCTTTTTTCAGGGTATGGATATCAAATGCAAGCTTCTTTGGCGTGGCTCCTGTGCATTTTTCTTCTTCCATACATATTTTGATTCTCAAATCTGTATAAAAATGTTGTTTATGTTTAACTTAGTATAAACTTTGGTTATGTATTTTATGTTATAACAAATAAAAGTGGTTAGAGTATTAAAATGAATAAAAATTATTTATTTAAAATAAAATAAAATCACAATTGCTCATGACTGTCAAAAGTACTAAAATGAAATGTTTCTTGTTTATATCGCTATAGAAAACATGATGAGTGTATGTTAGAAACATATCCATCTTGTAAAACAGAATATATATATATTAAATGAATTGTTTTATAATTTTTTAATGACTATAGTTTTTTAATGAGTACAGTACTGATAAATATATGTGACTCAATTTTTTTTAGGTGATAATACTTTATGATTAAATACTGTATTGGAATTCAAATTAAAAAATGTATGTAATGGGAACATAGCTCAGTAATAAATAGGAAAAATTAGCTTCTACAACAACACTAATGAATATTGAATTTTTCAATAATAAATTACATGCACTTTAATTAAACTAACTAGTTTATTTACATTAAACAATTCAAAGCTGGAAAGTCAAATTGTATAATTGTTTCCTCATTTTTTAAACTCGAAGCATTTTTCCCAGAAGTTTTAATAAGTTTTTTTTCCATCAACTTCATTAAATTACTATAATCAATCTTTCCATCCACTACATCCAATTTCCTGGACAAGGGGCTGAATCATTGCTGTCACATTTTTTTAGAAGAAACAGAACTTTATACTTTCCTCTTGTAATTACAAGCTAAGATTCTTACCTAAAAGTAACAATGCCTTTTTTTCAGTTTTACTTTTTGATAGTGATTACATACTAATGAAGCAAACATTCATAAAATAAATTGAAAAAATTGTTGGCAGTCATTCACACATTATGAAGTTTTTATTTATTACTAGGACTTGCATTAAACTAAATTCATTTAACAACAAGGAATGCATTATTTATTTAAAATTAAATTAAAGAAAAACATTTCTTAGAGGAAATGACATGTCATGAAAAAATAAAGAATATAATTAATGTGGTATAACCTTGGTACACCTGCATCTTTGTCCATATCATAATCTATAGTCTTTTATTTAAATTATCTGCTTACAATCTGAAGAGAAGTACAATAATAAATATTTATGAAAGTAAAACTAACTGCTAACCAATCAAACACTTTTATTTAATTTTGTTAAAAAAGCAAACAAAATAATTTTCATTTTTTGCAAAAATTACTGTAATAATTCTTAAATTAGTTATAAAACCACTATAAGCCTGCTAAAACAAGGTATTATTTTATTTTGTAAATTATGATAAGCAGATGGAATGTTTTTATTTTTTTTTAATTAGATAATAAATGAGTATAGTCTTCTGAGAAGAATAACAATTACTTAGCTTTCATCTATTGAAATTTTTTATTAAAAAGAAAACTTACAACTTATCAATTGTTCAATTTAAACAAAATATTATTCATTGTTTCAATGAATTAAAAATTATTTAAATAATATGGTTTTAGGATTTGTATTTATTATTTTTTGTAATGAAAAAAATGAAATTTTTTTGCGGTTATAAATATTTTTAAGTTTATTTGTCTGTAAACATGAAAATGTATTTTTCTTAATCTTATAGGTTTATTATTAATGTAAAAACCTTCAATATGTAAAGAAAATTTATATTAATTTAAAATTATGAACTAGTTAAAATAATTTGTACATAATGTAAAAAAAACATATTTTAAAAAAAACTTGAATTTTCATTTACTTTTTGTTAATTAATTTTTTTTTTAAATTTGTTAATGTGATTCATGTAGTAATGATTGCTATTAATGTCAGTCTAATCATTGGCCCTCAGTTTAAATAAAATTATCTTCCATTTTTATAGTCTGATTTTATGAAAATTAATAAGTTTTCAAGTTAAGTTAATTTATAACTATTTCAAGACAACGGATTATTTCTGATATGTAAATATTGTTGTTATGTAATTATTAAGGCAAATCTTAATGTAACGATTTATATAATAAATTATTACTCAAAATTCATTAGTATTAGTTAAAAATACTTAAATTTTATCAGTATTTTTTTTTCAAAATTTAGTATTAGTCACAAATTTAATAGGATTAACTTTTTTTTACGTAAGTGTTATTTAGTTTTAAAATAAGATTCATTTTTAAAACTGAATTTAGTTTTAATTACTGAAAGAATGTAATTTTATGTTATTGTTTTACTAGTTGTATGTATGGTAAAAACAAAAAACATCAATTATGTATTATAATTACTATTTTGATATAAAGAGATTTAAAAGTTGATTTCTCTAAAACTTTTTTTTTTGTTTGTTTCATTTTTTCCCCATAAGTTATAATTTACTGCCCTGCACTTGCATGTTTGTCTTTGCTCTAAATATTGGCAGTTTGTTGTGTATATTTATTATCTTTACCATCATGAAACAAATTTGTTTTTTTGTTATTCTTTTATATTATTTTACATTTATTTGTTTTTGTAACAAACATTGTGTGTGTGTGTGTGTGTGTG
>JAAAKQ030253611.1:0-10883 GCA_010016005.3 Zanna intricata | reverse complement strand
GTTAGTAATTCTACTTCCCAAATAACAAAATTCTTCTACCTCAGTAATCTTTTCTCTTCCTATTTTTATATTCAATGATCCATCTACAGTATTTCTACTACATTTCATTACTTTCGTTTTGTTCTTGTTTATTTTCATGCGGTATTCTTGCCGCATTTGAGTGCCATATTCTTGCCACTTTGAGTGGCAGGACTTCGTCCATGCCACTCAAAGTTTTTCCTAAATCTTTTTTACTTTCTTTTAGATTCATAACCCTTATAAAAAAAAAAAAAAACCACACTATGCCCAGGTTTTTTTTTATAAGGTAATCACGTTTTTTTGTTATAAGGAATACACCATAAAATAATGGTGTTAAAAAACCATTTTTCTAACTATTAAAACATAGTTGTGATTGGTCAACAGCGATAAGAAACTTACTGAAACTATAATTTAATTTATTCAGTAACAAATTAATCGAATACTTTTTTTTTTTATAATTACCTTAAAAAAACGAGTTAGGTTTAATTGCGCTCATTGGCTAAAATCTATTTTTTATATTAACTGCCATATTATTTACATCGAAATAATATTTGAAATAGAATTTATTTCTTATTTGAAATAGAATTATTTCGTATTTGAAATAGAATTTATTTCTTATTAACTTGAAAGCCCCTTTTTAGAATAATATATGAAAAAAGGATTTTATTTCATTACAAGGCATCGATTAGATCTCCTAAAGATATATCTTCCTCAAATTCTCTGAATGAAACTTCAACCAGTTTCTTAATAATTGCGTATACCGTTAACACGTGAGTTATATGTAACGTGGAACAGAGACAGAGTGATACATCATCGGACAAACATTTCTATATTATAGTTCATCATTATAGCTAAAGCTTTCAAATAATCGTTAGCAGTTACATCAGTGGCCTACCACAGGCATATCCCTAACCGGATAAAAAAAAAAAATGAGTTTCATTCCTATAAAATTATTATCGGATGATTGATAAAACCGTAACCCGACTCTTGGAACGTATTGCTGGGAGTTATTTGAAGTAGACATTTTATAAAAATATAGGTCCGGAAACACTTCGTTTTCTAGTCATGACTAGCGAAAAATTTACACATAAAGATAAAAAATATCACTAAAATTCTTCATATACAAATTATAGAGTAAAATTATTTATTTTACATATGATATTTGAATAGAAATATAACAATATATATTTCCAAGAAATATATCTTCTGTAGTTTTAAAAAAAATTTTTATAACGCTTAAAAAATGGATTAATAAAATAAGCTTTTTATCAAGGTTCCGGCGTAAATTAACTTTTTTAAATTGCCAGTAAATTAATAATTTATAAATAACAGAGCTGGGCAGGAGGAATTGGCCTCTGGTCCCCCCCTCATTATTCATTAAACTCACGTTTGTGAGAATAATAATGATAAGTAAAAATTAAAGCCTGTTCAACTTATAAAAAATATCAGGATATTGTAATTTATTCAGAGCAATAATTTGATCTGTAAAGGACTTGAAACTTTGAGTGATCTGAAGAATGTGATTTCAGAATAGTCGGCTTCCATCTTAAAAAATGTATTTTATAGGTTACTCGTCTTCGTATGGTAAAAATCTATTTCGCCCGGCGTCACGCGATAAACACCAGTAGGAGGTGACCGTACTTTGTTTCTCATATTTTTTAATGTTTTTTATTTTATCTTTTATAATAAAATAACCAGAAACAGGTTTAGTCAGTCGTGTCACACATACAGTAATCGTGACAGTGGCTATGTTGGTTGAGCCGCGGCGCCGTACACCATCACACCCCTTAAAGAAATTGAAATTTAAAAAAAAAAACCGAAAAAGATTCTTAGATATTGATCTGAAGAGTATTTGAAAGCTTAAATCTAATAAATATCCTGTTTAGTATAGTGGGAAATGGGAAAAATTTGCACAGTTATTGTTAAACATTTTTTTTTTACCTTTCTTCATCCCTTTTAAGATTGTACTCCGAAAAATCTATAAATTGGTTTTTAGATATTAATATGAAAGTTATATATACAAAAAATCAAGTTGGTATCTTCAATTTTTATCGAGAAATTAAAAAATATAGTGAATTTCATTGTTACCTCATTTTAACCATTTAAACTCGGTATCTCAAAAAATCCTTTCTTATTGAGCACTTATATCGTAAGAAGAACTTATATACAAATTTTCATCAATTTATTTTCAATAGTTTTTGCTGGGCGTTGATTATAAATCGGTCAGAACATTTTGTTTTGTAGGTATAGATTATCTTTTAAATAATCTGATTGTTTTTAGCAAACTGAATTGTGTCAAAGTTGGTTAATCAATTATGCCATATGTTTTCATCTTACATGGTTTTACTTTTAATATAAAATAAAATAATAATAAATATCAAAATATAAAAATAAAGAAATTTATTATTAATAAAAAGAAAAACAAACATTTCACAATAATTAATGTTTGTAATCTGGTAAAAATAACAATAGTAATAACAAAAATATTTAAAAGAAATAGAATACTTAATAAGAAAAACAGATTTTGGAATTAATATAAAGCTATAACTTAAAATAAATTTTTCACAGAATCGATGAAAATTGAAAAAGAAAAATTATACAGAGAAAACAGTTAAAGAAAAAAAAAATCACGTTAAAAAACCTAGTGAATTTTTATGAATAAAGTAATAAATAAATTATTTTTTTCAATTTAATATCTCAAAGCGCTAATAGATATCTAATTTTAAAGAAAACTAGATTAACTAAAAATATTATTTTGATCCGTGATTTCCCCGTTACTATTATCGATGAAGAGAAGAATAAATTGGTGATATCTTTTCGTTTCAAATTAAATATTTTGTTTACGATTTGTACAGATGTGTTAAAACTAATATTATATATAGCGACCCCTTTCGTAAACCGGTTTATATTCTTTGCTGCAAGCAAAAAACCAATTGTAGGAAAGTTTAAAATAAGAGAAAAAATGTTTTTTTTTTTTAAATTTTGATAGAATAGTACAGAAAATTAATACTATACTCGTATTTTTATGAAATATTTAATAAATTGATATTCAGTCTAAAAAGGGGTAAAAAAAAAAACCGTTTCTGACTAGAAGTATGACTAGAAGGGATATTATTTTCAAGGTTACGTTTCTCAGCTTATTTTCAAAATGATATGTAGCCAAATTTTTAATCAGGCTTGTTACCAAATCAACCGGGAAGTTTTAATGAAAACTGATTAGCTATTCATTATGCACACACATACACACACACACACACACGCGCGCGCGCGCACACACACACACACACACACACACACACACACACACACACAGAGAGATAGACAGACAGACAGACAGATAGATAGATAGATATAGATAGATAGATAGATAGATAGATAGATAGATAGAGAGAGAGAGAGCGAGAGAGAGAGAGAGAGAGAGAGAGAGAGAGAGAGAGAGAGAGAGAGAGAGAGAGAGAGAGAGAAAGAGAGAGAGAGAGAGAGAGAGAGAGAGAGAGAGAGAGAGAGAGAGAGAGAGAGAGAGATTTATACATGCACCCATAAGATGCAAAGTAGTTCTAGCTGAAGTGTGTGAAATAGTTGGTATTAATAGTACAATGGTGTACCCCGAGAACACGTCGTACATACAAGAAGGCAGTCTCCAATCCAGCAATCTATCCACACTCAGCCCATCAACTGAGTTTTCTAAACTTTAACGTGTGATATAAAAGTTGATTATAAAAACAATTTTGCTTATTTTTAAACGAGTAATTACATTTATGTCAATACTGGTGTGTGTGTGTGTGTTCATGTACGCACGTGCGCGTGTGAATGTAGTAGATTAAGAAAATACTTTTTATTCTCAGGAACATGAAATTAATGTAGTTACGAGGCATTACGATTACTTTGATATAGGTTTATTCATTTTGATAGTAAACTGATGTTTACCATTGAATCGATGTAACTTGTAAATTAATTAACATTTACTTGCACCCATACATTAGAAATAAAATACCATGAAAAAAGTAGAACATAATTTTTTTTTACAATAAAATATTGAGTTTATATATATATATATTGAGTATAAAAATAAATAACACACACCAATTAATATACCTGTACTACGACAAATTTTCTAAAGCTTTAAAAGGTAAATAATCAGATACAATCACGTAAAAAACATTCTGAACGGCCTAAAAAGTTTTATGACTAATACCAAGTGTTTTTTAAATTTATACAAATAATAAATAAAAATAATTTTATAATTAAAAAATTACCAAAGATAATGTAATGAAGAAAACTCAAGTTATATTATTGTATAGGAAAGTTATAAATGTACTCCTCAATTAATTTGGTATGTAGGTTATATTCAGTTTTTTAACTTTCCGGATAAAGATATACTTCAGAATATGTTTTTATTTTCCATCTATGTACATATAAGATTTTGGTGAATTTTTTCTGAGTCGAACATGTATTCTGTTATGAAAATCATTTATCTTTATGTATGTAAATATGTATGTATAATTTTATGTAGATATGTAAATTTTATATTTATATAGTTATTTATTATTTTTCTAATCGCTATAATACTTTGTTGCCAGTTTCCCTGGTTTCCTTGTGCTATGTGAGTCAGAGTCGACAGAAGTCTTCAGCCATGCGACGCTACGGCATAGCCGTAGTGTGCACTGTGCTCTGCAGTATATTAGTGTCGGTGTCAGCAGCGGTGGACCGACATCTGGGTAAGTAATTCTTTAATTTACATTTGTAAAACTTGCAGAGGAATGCGTGTCCGTAGATCGCAGTATCGCCGTATCCTAGCTAGGTGGCGGCATGGCAACGTTGTACGTAACGGAACCCCGATCGCTTTGTGTAACGGTGCGAGGCAACCCGAAGCTACGACATACCTACTCCTGGTGCGGCGCGCACTGTTCTTCTGCGTTCACAGGATGATAGGTAGTCGCTTGTTGTAACGAGCACCAATGCTGTTTATTATAAAACAACTACTGGAGGAAAAAAAATTTGATTATTTTACGAGTGTTAGGGAACGAGTTTATTCCTTTTTCGTAAACATATCCGCTTTCATGAATAGGAGAAATAGTTATGGTATCTTTAACAACGTCAACATTCAAAAGTAATTTGTAATGAAATAATACAATCAATTAATTACATTAGAAATTACGCAATTATTACTAAATGTGACAATAAGAACAATGTAGTGGTTACTAGGACGGTGTATAATATTTAAGATTATTATTTGGGAGAGGAAGTTCTAAGATTCGAACTGCATATTATACTTTTAATTTCGATAAATAATCAATAAAAGGAGTACCAAACGCACTGAAAAGTGCAGAGAGCAATCATTCTTTTCTAAAATACTATGTTTCTAAAATAATATATATATTTTAATAATTTAAGTAACGAGCCATTTAATTTATTTTAAAAATATATAAAAAAAGAAAAAACCATTCCTACGTCTAGAAAATAAAAAATTCCCCCTAAATATTATTTCTTTATTAAAATAAATTAGCTTAAATTTGTAAATAATGACAAAAGTTTTTTTTTAAGTGTCCAAGCTACTTTGAAATTTGATAATTATCCATATATTTTTAGAATTTAAAATCGTGTTATACATGATATTACATTGATATCAAGATATATTGTTTATTAATTATATAGCTTAGGTGTAGATATTTTTAAATTACATGAAATATACTTTTAATATTAAAAAACAAAAAAAATAAAATCCAAAAACTCTCGAAACAGCACAAAAAGTGCATTCACGTCTGTATTTATAAAAATTGGTTTAAATACAGTTAAAAACAATGAAATTCTTCTAAAACTGGTCTGTATTTTAACAATTATTATTTTTGATTTAACGTTACATTATATAAAAATAATAATAATATTGTCACTCCGTATGTACTTACATACATACACCCATTTGTATACAGACGACACCCTTTCGGGGAAAATATTTCTTGTTATTTATTTATGATAGAGTCGCATTATGCAAAATTGACAAAAATAAAGTAAATATCACTCCAAACAAACTTTAAACGAAAGTATTTTTTAAACCTCTAAACTTTTTTAAAATATAGATTTCCATGTACCAAAGACATTTTATCAAAACATTCTTCCAAAAAAAAAAAAATTAATCTCAAACCCAATATTTTGGCTAAGTAGAGGTATTTTTCTTAATTTAATTATTCAGGATGGATTTTAGTGAACAATTTATATAATTTAAGTTAAATCAAAGAAAATTTGAAAAACTTCAGTATAAATTTTATGAAATTTCAAACGAATGTTCTGTACCTATCGGTGAAAATAGTTTATCGTAACCTAGTCGAATTAAAACTGAAAGGAACAGCATATGAAGACTACAGAATTGAATTATGAAACCGGCTGAGTTAAGCGGAAAATTTGACAATAAATTAAATTAGTTGTACATGATTTAAAGTAAAGCAGTCTACCATAAAAAATTTTAGGGCAATGAACTGAATCTTATGTAAAGTTTCCTATTTATAAACTTCCTCAGATATAATTCGTCTTGTTATGAACAGGACTATTCATTAGGAATGAATTTTAGGAAAAGATTTATTTACAAGAATCATTTAAGCAATAAATCTTTACAATTTATTAATATCGGCTTAATCAAAAATTGTGTTCGGATATGAACTGAAAATAACAAAATTTATAGTACATAATATTTAGCTTTATAAAAATTAACAGAAAAAAATAAGGGCAGCATAAAAATTGTATAATTGTTAAAAGGTTAAAAATAAAGCAAGGGTACCGCATAAAGCACTTTGAATAGGATATGTTAGTGGATAAGCTGATATAAATTCGATGTATAAGCATATTTAAAAATTTTATATTTTAATTTCATATTTCGGTGGAGTTATAATTAAAGGGAATACAATTTTAAACAACTTTGGTAGAATAGCTTCTTTTTTTTTTAGAATTCTGACTGAGAGTTCTTTTCCTGGTATATAGATAAGAACTGGAATCAGGAGGAACGTCGGTTAACTTAGCTTTAAGGAACATATTACAAAAAAAAAAAAAATTAATAAAAACAAGCAATATATTTACAGATTACAAAATTGAATAATAAATATCACGGGAGAAAAAGAATATAAAACGTTTATTTTTGAAGTATAAAAACGACGTTGAACTGTGTGATTCGATTTCAGATTTCAGAGAAAAAAAAAATCATTAAAGAAATTACATTTTTTTATAACTTTTCTGATGTCATTATCAAAAAATATTTTTACTACTGACCTAGTCGAATTAAAGCTGAAAGGAACGGCATATGAAGACTAGAGAATTGAATTATGAAACCGACTGAGTTAAGCGGAAAATTTGACAATAAATTAGTTCTACATGATTTAAAGTAAAATAGACTACCATAAAAAAATCTTAGGGCAATGAACTGAATCTTATCTAAAGTTTCCTATTTATAAACTTCCTCAGGTATAATTCGTCCTGTTATGTAGTAAGGACGTGCTGTTACATAGCTAATCACTCTCGTTATGTCATTGTATATCTATATATATTTATTTATACATATATATATTTTTTTAATATAATTTAATTGATGAATGTATATATATATATCTTCATCAATTAAATTATATTTTAAAAAAAATCCCGAGAAATATTTCATGGGATTCAATTTTTGTGGATATTATATTTTATTTATTATTATTATTTTATTCATAGAAGTATATCTTTATCAAATTACCGTTAAAAAATAGCTAATTTGACTTAAGATGATTATTTTTTTAAGTTTCGTTAAAGTCGGTTCATTTTTTTCATAAAGATTTAACAGCAACAATTTTTTACATATAAGAGTCATCGTACCAAATTTCATGATTATACGATCTTCTGTTTCAGAGATATTAGGTAAAATAAATGATAACTCATAAATTAACACATACAGAATTATGTTCCAGTTAAAAGAAAGCAGATAAAACTAAAAACAATTTTATATATATATATATATATATATATATAAAAGGAAATTTTTTAAATTACTTCAATAAATTTTTAAATGCTTTTAAAGTTGTGAAGTCCTTTTAAAACACCCGATAGTATGCAAACTACAAAGCGCCCACAAACTTATATTTCATCGCTTGTCTCAGGGAGATTTATAAACATCGTGAGACAACTAGTACAAAAACTTTTACTCATTACGGTACCTTCCCTTATTCCTGGTCCATCATGATTACTGTACAACGATATTAACACAAATTATACGATTTTTAGAACATAAAAATCGTGTAAGATCGTTTTTTTTAAATATATATTTTTTAAATTTCAATTATAACTCTTTATAATTAAAAAAACAAATAACAATAAAATGAAATAAAATTTAAATGAAAGTAAAAACAAAAAATTGAACATCTTTTTCAGATATAGAAAATAAACAAACATAACATATAACATATATATAAATAAATTTTTAATTTTATATCTAAAAATTAACAGTTTTAAGATATAGAAGATTTTTATTTTTGTACAACAAACATAACAATTTTCTTTTTTTTTATGGTGCTTCGTGTGTAGTGTAATATCGATAGTCTTTGTTCAATGACGGATTACAAATGCGAGATTATATGTGAATTTAAGATTCGCTTAATAGTAAAAGAAAAAAAGGTAATAAACGGTAAGAAAATAACACACAAAAACAAAACTTGACTAACATGTTCGTAAGGAGCGGATTTGCATATTTAAATTTTGTTTTACTCTACGCTCTCTAATAGAAGCACAAGAATCTTTTTGTACGATAACTCTTTCTTTCTCCTCCTAAATCGATATCGAATCGTATTCAGAAATATCGTATCTTTCCCGTTAAGAAGCGGTATTTTTAAAACAACATAAAACGTATAAATACACTTGTTTGACTATGCGATTGTCAAACCAGAAAATTCCCCGAAGTTTTGATTCCGCTCTACTGTACAGTTTTATCTTATTTTTATTTCTGGTCTTCTGCCATAATAAAAACTAAATAAAATCCTGTATTGTGCAATGGGATGGTGCACTATAATCGATTAATGTTTAAATTTACGCGCTGATAACCAGTAAGGAAAAATTACAGCAGAACTTCAGTGTCAGTTGTAACAGATTTTTAAAATGGCCACCATTAGTAAAAATGCAGGTATTCACTCTCATAAAAAGTCATTAACAGTTTCAAAAATTTGTTGTGATGGATTTTCTACAAACCTTTGATTATCTTAGCTGTTATTTCTTATGAAGATGTGTACAATTGGTCTTTCACAATAAACAAAACAATTGTACAATTGGTCTCCACATAAAGTAATCTAACGCAGAAAAGTCTGGATTTCTCATTGACCAAGCAGTAGCTTCTGTATTAGCAATCCACCTGTTTGGAAATGAGCATTTATATATTTCTTTACCTCGCCATAGATGTGTGGTGGAACTCCATCTTGTTGGAAATACATTTGCATTTGCAAATTTAAAGGCAAGTCATCAACAGATGGCAGTAGAACATCTTCCAGCAATTGACAATATCGAGCTAACGTAAGATTTCTCTCTTAAAAATCCACAGCCAAAGTTTGATCATTGATGGTGACGCACCAACAATCTGTCTTAAAATATCACTTGATTATATTCTGACAATTAATGGATTTTCTTTTGACCAATAATAGTTGTTTTTCCGTTTTGCGTTCCATGATAGGAAAAGTTGGTTTCATCACACCAAATGATATTAGAAAAAATTATTAATTTACAACCTATTCTGTAATCCAGCTGCTGAATTTAAGCCTTCTTCCTCATCAACAGGCATCATAGAGTGAAGAACCACATATGCATGGTAACTATGCTTCTGCAACACACTTGCTATTTAGCCACAAGAAAACGGGTAACAATCACGCTGTTTCCCTTATTGAAGTTGCAGGATATGCTTCAAAGAAGGCCAGAATAATGGTCTCGATGTTTTTAATAGTAAATCTGTTCAAGAAATATTGTGTTTTTTTTTTAAATGAGTCACTGCTTCGTAGATTTCAATTTATCTTACAAATAGTTTACGGTGAGATGGATGTCTATAAGGGTAACGTTGACATATATATCTCGTAACTTTGAATTCCTGCTACTTAAAAAATAAATTTCCAGCATATCACTTCTTCGTTATCAAACTGTAATATAAAAATAAAAATTATACAAACAAGTGATAAATAAATACTTCAAAATACATTAACTAATCAATGAATGTTCAATTAAATTCGAGAAATTTTATAACAGTGGGTGTAATGCGTTGTTTCATTACATAAAGATTAATTTGTCGCTTTTCTCTATCTATCCTATTTTTTTTTGTTACGGTTATGATGTAGGTAAAAAGCTGGAGGTAAAAGAGTCACCAATCAGAGAGTTACTTTCTCTGATGTTAATAATGATTATGTATTATACGATTATGATAATATTATTACTTAATATGATTACGATTATATAATTATACAACCAGTCCTTACGATTTACAGAATTGATTATTATTAGTAGGGCTTAGTATGTCTAGTGTTTCGTTGCGATTGTCACATCGATGTACTGCAGTATATTCTTTTTTCTTAAAAGAGTCGAACGGGAGACCGGTTCACTTCTTTACCTAAGTAAATACAGCACGGGTTGCTTGTTATTCTTGAGCATCTTTGGGACTATCGATAAAATTATTTAAAGCATAAAATTTTATTGTTTTTTTTTTTTTTTTGGTTCTTACGATATTTATTTTTCAAGAATAAAATTAAAAAGTTCAGAGAAAAAAATTGTTATTTTTAACTTTAATTTGTTTATTGCTCTACACACACACGCACACGCACGCACACACACACACACACACACACACACACACACACACACACACACACACACACACA
>JAAAKQ030253534.1:0-10885 GCA_010016005.3 Zanna intricata | reverse complement strand
ATTTAACAAAATCAAACCAAAATGTATAAATTAGAATTAAAATAAAAAACATTATAAACATAAGATATATATTCAAATGCATAATATATAATTAATTTAGCAAGATAAAAAAAGAATTTAAGTTATATGCTATATTTGTAGAACATTCTTAAATTAAACAAGCTGGATAAATGCCCATTATATAGTATATACCCCTTAAATGTTAAAACAAATATCAAATTACTATGAGATGATTAAATAGAGAATGGATTAAATAATACAAAAATATTTTTTAACTTTTTTTTAAAATTTAAATATATTGATTTATTAATAATGATTAACAGATTATAAAAAAATTACAATAAATAATAATTAAAAAATAACAATAAAAAAAAAGTCAGTAGTTATTAATGAAATAAGATTTTATGTACTTTTTATTTTAAGAAAATATATGTGTATGTAGTTTAATAGGTGTACAAGGAACTCATGTGGTGTCCACCACAAATTTTTAAAATAAAGTGTTATTAAAGTATGTCAAGTAATTATTAATAATAAAATAACGAATCTTGACACCGTTTACATGTAATTATTTTAAAGTAAAACCTATACTGTGCAGCTTCACACAAAGCACCAATTACATTTTGAAGTTTATACATTTGTGATTTTTTAACAATAGTTCAATGATTTCTATCTTTAATCGTAAAACCTGATCTTAGGAAAAGACATGAAATAATAACATCGGTCTTCCATATAAAGAACAGCCTTCAACTTAATAAATGTCTCAGCATGAATCGACTCCATATCAGGAAGGAATCAATCCTATACATTGTTATAGATATTTTATTATACCTGTTTGTTTTTTTCCAACCAGTTTTTCAGCTACTGCCGGGTCTGGGTGTGTGTATAGGCAGATACAATTGCCGCTACCGGCTCGCCGGGCCTGATGTATCTGCAATATAAGTGTAAATATACAGGTAAATAAATAGTCTTGAACAGATTCAGGTCGACCACTCCGGAGAGATGTGGTTAATTGAAACTTAACCACCAAAGAACACCAGTATCCACAGTCTAACATTCAAATCCATATAAAAGCAACTGTCTTTACAAGGACTCGAACCTTCAAAACTCTAGACTTCAAAAAAATCAGCTGATTTTCAGATGATGAGTTTGCCCACTACACTAACCCGGTAGGTTTATCATAATATTTAGGTAAATTTATCGTTTTGTTTTAATATTTAAAACTTCTTTTAGTGATAAAGTCAACTTCCGATTCTTTGAGATAATAACCAGAAAATGGGATTGAGGATTGTTCAAAATCTTAGCAAAAAAAATGGTTGAATCACAAATAATATTTATTAGAGTAATATGAGTTAAAAAGATCTAGTATTCTTCTGCAGGAAAGTATTTACATGCACTATATTATTAAAGTATAACAATAAATAACAAAATAAAATGCAGTAATATACTGTTACTACCAGGTAAAAGTAATATCCAGAAATTTATTCAAAATACATATTACAAATTTTCACTATTGCTAATGCTGTACGTAATTAGATTACACATTCAATAGCGTAATGCAACGTAACGCATTAACAAACACTTATCAAAACTACAGTAGATAGCATGAAAAAATATGCATACACGATTTAAAAAAAAAAAAAAGAATAACTTATGCCTTTTATACCTTTATTTATTATTATTTTTATTTAAGTAAGAAGCAATTGACTGTTGTTTTAATGTCTGAAAACACTTTCTGTTAATTGAACTTAGTTTACGTAGGACAATATTATCGCACAATGAACGGTCATCCTATCATATCCACAATGAACTACAATGCAGCATTATCATATTCAAAACAGGTACACATTCAAGTAACAAATAAATAAAGTAGGAAAACCTAACATAAAACGATGAAAAAATTTTCTTAAGTTTTACCTTCTGTATAAGTTTTAAAAACTTGATTTTTTACCAAGAGGCATCAAGGTTAAGCCGCAACGTGATTAAACCGCTCGTGGATAGGCAAGGAATTGACTCTATAAAATAAATTTTCTATTTTTAAATTTTTTTCTGAAACTCTTCCAAAATGAATAGTTCATGAATACACAGAATCAGGAAATTAAAGCAATGGATAATAATTTTATATAAAGTTTAACAATTTGTCGTTTATTCAACAATTATTATTAAGAGAAGACTTAAATATGTGTGTGCGTGTGTGCGCGCGCGCGCGCGCGCGTGTGTGTGTGTGTATGTGTGTGTTGAAAATATATATACGTGTGTTTGTATGTCATATTCAAAGTGATATTGTGCTTTGACGTAGCAATTTTATATCTCTGTCAGACATAGCACTTTCCACTGGACTAATGACCACAGCTGTTGATGCCCGCTTTTTAATAAAAAAAGAAAAAAAAAACAATTTTTTTTTTAGGGAAGGTTAGGTTAGAACCCTAAAGAAAAACGAAAAAAAAAACAGTTATTATTTACGTTCCCTTATGACACCTTCATAAATAAAATTGTAAAATATCAGATAAAAATAACACTTTATTAATGAAATAGAATAGGCTATATGAGTGTCGAATAGAATTAAAATTATTTGTGTATATGAAACAAAACCAATTTTGAAATTACATTTGTAAACTTTACATATGTTAAGACCAGTTTATTGCAGTTTTATGAACACTACACAATTTTAATAACATGCATGTTGATATATCATTGTAAAGGTCGATTAATCTAAATTGGTAACCAGAGTAATTTTTCATTCAGATAAATTTAACGGATATCTTTATACGAGTATAAATGATTTTGAATTTACAACTATTCGGACTACCAATATATATTTAATCTTTTGTATGCATAAGTGACAAATATGTTACGCTTTTGTAAATGCAATATAATAGCTTTTGATATTGTTGTCGGTAATTATCTAGAATTATTAACATGCTTTAGATAAAATCGCATTCAAACCTTAATTTCAATTCATTTAATTACCACAAATGTATTTAATGTTATTATAAGGATTAAAACTTAATATGCTTTTGGTTTAATGACGATGCTATTCAATACGTCTTTCAGTAAATTAATAAATTGTTTTAACTGAATACTTGTCTTATTCAGATGTTCTATAGCTCTATAGAACTTACAATTTCTAAGTAAATTTATACGTACCTCAAATTCGACATTATTTCTATTTATACCAAGATTTTATTCAAATCACTTATTCTATATTTAATTGTTATATCTAATTTAGTTTTATTTAAAATAGTAAAATATTTAAATAGATATAAGATTTCCTACTGACTTTTTATAGAGTAAATATTAAGAGTACGATAAAAAATATAATTTACTTGAACAATAAATTTAGAGTAAATTCCAAAGAAACTGAAAGTTCTATGACTTTTTTTTTTGTTTAACCTCCGGAACCACCGTTAAGAATTATCTTCAGAGGATGAGATGAATGAATTGTAGCGTTTGTGAAAAATGCCATGCCTGACCGGGATTCGAACCTGGGATCTCCGGATGAAAGGTCGAGACGCTACCACTCGCGCCAAGGAGGTCGGCTCTATGACTATTTATATAAATACTACACTACTGTAAAATAAAGAAGAAAGAACTAGAAAAAATAACTGAATTCCAGGTTACAATTAGACGACAGTTTTACCAAATGTTATATCTCTTCCAATTATGGTATATTACATGGAAGCTTTACAATTCTAAATGAGTTATACCAGTTTTACATATTCATGGTGACTTTGATAATTCCAAAACGGTTGATAATGTCTATCATCTTCTCCAAAATAAAAAATAAAAAATTCTTTTTTTTAAAATTTATCTAGTATTGCATTAATGTATTTGAAAAATATAGTTTAAAAAAAAATGATACAAATTAAAAAATTCTCTTTATATTTCAAATTTTACGATGAGGTATAAAATTAATAAGAAATAACAACAAATTATTTACTAATAATTTGTCATTTACTAAAGAAGATTCGAAAATAAAAAAAAATAATTCATAACTTTTTATATCATTTTTAAAAAAATGAAATCTGGTTTAGTTTCTTAAAAAAATTTGAATTCTTTATAATTTTTTAAGATTTGTTTAAAAGTAGGTGTACTCGTCTTTACTAGAATTTTTCTTAACTCTATTCAAGATATTTCTACAAATTCAAAAACATTTGTTAATTTGCACTTATGTTATATATCTACGCTATATCACATAGTAATTATGTTAAATTTTGGAATATTTTATTTGAATGTATTTCAAAAAGCACAGTAGTTTTTACTTCATTGTAAGAAATAAAGAAAATCAAGGACGAATATAAATGGGGGCCTAGGGGGCTCTGCCCCCCCGAAATCAGAAAAAATTAAAAAATTTGTAAATAGTACTAAGCTAACTTGAGTAAGTTTAATGAATCGTTAATACCTTTAAAGTACAGGCGTGGCCCCTTTAAACAATCCTTAAATAATCTTAGATTGAGAGTTTAATAAAAAAAAAAAAACTTTTTGTTGGTTATAGTTAATTTTAAAAATTGAGGGAAGGGTCAAGGACCTCAAAAAATTATAACCTATATTCTCCACTTAAGAAACTATTATGATACGAAAAGTTTTGGTTTTCAGATTTCACCGAAAATATCCGTTTTGACCATCCTTGAATCCATTTTGATTACCTTACGTGCAACGTCTGTACGTACGTATAAACTTAAAAAAAGATTAGTCATAGAACGTTAAAATTTTGGATTTAGGAGTGTTGTAACGTCTAGTTGTGCACTTTCTCTTTTGATTGCAATAGACTGAACCAAAATTATCCAAAAAAAAAGTCCAAAATCCCAAAAAATTTGGATTTTTTCTTAAGCCCTCATTGAGAGATTTTCAACAATATATCATAAGTGGTACTTATTTTCATTGGTTCTAGAGTTATAGCCAAATAAAATTTTAATTAATGAAATATTTGGATCCTACAAGCCTACATCAGGTTCGAATCAGACTTCATATTTTTTTTCTTTTATAACTTTTTTTTTTAATATAAATATATTGATCTATTAATAACTCTGTTTTTTTAAAAAAAATGTTACAATAAATAATAATTCAATAACAATAATTTTAAATATATGAAAGAATGTCAGAAGTTATTAATGAAATAAAATTTTACGTATTTTTCATTTTTAAAAAATATGTATATGTAATTTAACAGGCATACAAAGAAGTGATATAGTGTCCATATCAAATTTTGACAATAATATTATAAAAACATTTCTTTATAACTTAACTCATCCAACAATAAAGGTAACTCTTTAATGATTATAGATTTTTCAGTGGATTTTTTTTTTAGTTTTTTACTTTTAATATACAAACATATTTTCTTAGGATATGATTTTGGGACGGGGAAGTAGAAAAAGTGGATAAATCGATTTTTTTTAATTTGTTAAACTTTATTTTCATGCATCATTATTTTTCTGCTATTTAAATATAATTATAAATAACCAATACCAGGAAAATAGAATAATAACTTTTTATCTGCAAGAATCTTATAAATTGTTGCAGAAACTTCATTTATTATTTTTTTTTATAAATATTTTCATCTGACTTTAGTTGGATCTTAAGATTTTTTTTATAAGTCTTTGTATTTTAGTCCTGCTCATCTGTTGTACGAGTGTCCTTTTTTGTTCTTGGGTGGAAATAATAGCGGGAATTTATAAAATAAGATTAAAGAAAAAAAAAATTCATCTCAAGGTCTCTTATGGTCTCTTAAGGTCTCATCAAATCATTTCATATATTTTATATTAAATTGGTTAAAATTGCCATTTACATGTTATGATATAAAAATATATTCAGTCTAGTTTATAAGTTAGATAATTTATCCTTCAAAATGGTATCATCCATCAATACTTCTTAGATTTCCTATTCCGTAAAATTTTGATTAAATTTATTTGTATTTATAACTATGAAGTTTAGTTGAAATTAATTTAATTACTTCCAATGAGTACTTATTTTACTTTTTTTCTTTCGTCTAATTAGCATTTAAATTTATTCTAATGAAAATAAACAGTAACCTAATTACAGAATCAGAAAGTTAAAATAAAAATCTATCAAATTTACCTAATTTAGCAAGTTAACTAAAAATCAACTCAATGTTTGTTTTTTCTTGTTTTTTTAATACATGTTTAGAATTTTGTTTTCTGAAGGTGTTATTTTTTCTAGTTTGATTATCGATAGAAGTTAAATAAAGGTACGTCCTAAAATATTTTTTACGTACATAAAATATATTTTGTGTAGGTTTTTACACGTACTTTTGGATCATACACGTATCACATTATTTATAATATATCGTTGAATGGAAATAAGAAGATATAAGAATATGTATATTTAACAGGAAATAACTGTATATAAAAAATCATACAAAAATTTTTGTTTGTTTTAACGAAGTTAAAAAAAAATTTGTGTATTTATTAGTAAAATGTAAAAAACAAAGAAGAAATATGAGATTTCTTTTTTTGTTTCAGAATAAATTCTTGAAAACTTAAAAAAAAAAGTACATTAAATTTATGCATTAACACATGAATTTAAAATAAATATATTTTATCCTAAGTAAATATCTATTAAAGTTGAATATTAAACTTGATCTGAATATTATTATTAATATTTCTTTTTTTACCGATGAATTAATTTACCACATAATCTTGCAAAGAAGGTTGTACTTAGCATTATGAAAATGGAAAATTAATAGAATAAGAAAAAACGCTATGCCTGACCGTGATTCGAATACGCTAAAAGTCGCGTATTTGAATGAAAAGTCGAGATTTTATTTCTTATAATAATAAAAAAATTATTATATTTATTTATTTAAATGACCAGAAAATTGGCAATGAGGTAAATAATGAACGTAATAAAATTTAATTAAAAAATTATTTGCGTAAGATATTTCAATGGATATATGCATAGTTAATGTAGAAAATTGTAAGAATAACTAGAACAACATTTTGATATTTTAACAGAGCTGTAAATCTGTGGTGGGATTTCCAATGATCTAGAACTCGTTTCGTTTCCGTCGATTTTCAAGTAAGTGGATTTGACCGATGCTATTTTCCATGATTTAATGAGCTATACCATAAATCGAAACAATATAATGGAATAAACAAGTAACAACATTGAATCTCATCTGAGATTTATAAGGTGGATACAGTAACAAATTACTTTAAACAAGTTATTTATTTATATTATAATTTAAATCTCATTTAAAATTAACTTAATTCCTAAAAAAAAAAAAAAAAAAAAACAAAACAAACATGCAGGCTATGTAAATTTAAAATTAATTTTTAATTTAAAAAAAAAGAAGCTAAACATTTATTATGTTTACACAGGGAATAAATAAAGGAAGGAGTTTAAAATAGATAATTTTTATTTTTTTAAATATTGTATAAAATTTATACTGCTTAAAATAATAAGGTATGATTTATTTCCTTTTTCAATAATTAATTTTTTTTTGTGGAGAAAGGAAGTGTTTTAATAAATTTTGTTTTTGACTTCTTTATCGTGTTAAGATAAAATATTATTTTGTATATTCACTTGAATGTTTGTAATATAAAACATAAATATATTAATGACTGGGACGAATAAAATAAAAATGTGTAGCTTCTTAATGCCGATAATCTGTGTTTAAAGTACAAATTTTATTAAATTATACGAGTATATCTGTCTTTTTATTTAAAAAAATTAAATAAAATTTTACAATTTTTATTGATATTCAAAGTAAATGATCATTTAATAATGCAGTAAAATGCAGACCAGTCACATTAGGTCAGAACCGTTTACCTATGCCTAAAAACACGACCGGCTAGCTTTTCAAGTTTATTATTTTACCTCTCTCTTTTTCTATTTTAGCCTCGGAACAACCGTAAGGTATTACTTCATAGGACGAATGAGGGTGATATGTGAATATGAATGAAGTGCAGTCTTGTACAATCTCAGGTCGATCACCCGAGAAGAATGTGGTTAACTGAAACCCAACCACCAAAGAACACCGGTATCCCCGATCTAGTTTTCAAATCCTTATTAAAGTTAACTAAATTTACTAGGATTTTAACATTAGAACTCTCGACTTCGAAATCAGCTGATTTGCGATGTCGCATAACCAACTAGACCACTAGACCAGCCCGGTGGGCTTATTACTTATCCTGGTGTCATCTAACCGACCCTAGTCCTTTTACACTCAGGATACTTCGAAAGATTGGATCACTCCTACCCGAGCCGATGGGTCTCGGAGCATTATATTGAGATGTTCTCTGGTTCCACAATTCCATCGGTACCGGTCTTTTCACCAGCACCTCAAATTTGGCGCTGTTCCTTGTTGACATAACATCACAAATGTTCAGGGGTTTTTCGCGGGGACAAAAGAAAACTTTACAAGAAAAGCTTAGGGTTGAGATACACTATTATTAAAGAGCATTGAAAAAAGAGTGTCATGAAAAATTAGGACTACGCTAGCCACAACCAAAATGGCGGTCATTTAATATTTTTCACAGTTACGTCCAATCTGTTCAACTAGTGAACAATAAGAAATCCTTCCTTCCTCCCCGGTTCAATGAGATGAGGATGATTTGCAATGAGATAAATGAAGTGTACTTTTGTACTGACTCAGGCCAGCCATTACTAATATGTGTGTTTAATTAAACTCCAACCACCAAAGTTAAAAATATCCGTATAAAAGCAACCAAAGTTTAATAGGATTTGAAGTGAGAACCTTCGACTTCAACAATCAGCTGTTAAACACAGTTAACTTGCAATATCAGTGTTAAACTTGCGATGATGAGTTTACCATTGTACTAGCCTTGTGGACTAATTTACTGTTAACATTTTTTTTTATTATGTAATTTTTTATTGTTTTCTTGTTCACTGTGAGTCGGAAGAACCTCATTTACGGACACCATATCAAGCTCGCTAACAGTTTCTGCAAGATGGTATTAATGTGCATATGTGTGCCAGCACCCTACTGACTAAATCTCCTCTCTAACCGACTCCCCCTTCTAGGGCCGGACCCGCCATTTAGCATTACTCAACTCCGGGGGGGGGGAGATGCCTTAGCTTAGGGGTTCAGGAGTCCCCTTGCATCGTCACCGCCATCCATTCATGCAAGAGCGGACGAGCGCGGCTCTGCAAGGGGCTGTCCTTCCCCACCGCCTCGCTCTTCGGTCCGGTTCTTCACCTATATGTAGGTCTTTTTCAAGGTACCCTCTTCAGCCTTCGCCTTACATGGTTTGCCCTCCGTAGCCATCTAATCCGCGATTTATTGTTTAATTAACATTAATTTAATTTACTGTTAACCATTAATATTTAACTGTTGAAAAGTTATTTATGAATATACTTTATAACTATTGTGTATGTATGTATATATATATATGTATGTATTTTATATTAATGAACTATACAAAAATAAAGTAAATTAAGCTATTATGAACATTAAATATATATACATTCACTTTTTATTATAATTATTTTTAGTATTTGTAATAAAAAATGTGTCTATGTAACAGAGAGTGAATTGAATTGTACAAAATTCATTAAAGGAGTAATAAAGGAATACATCTTATGAACTTTTCAAAACTATTTACCACCATAGAAATATATAATATGGTATTTTGATCATAACAGGGAAATAAACATATATATGTTCTACTTTGAATTACATAAAAAATTTGTAAAAGTATGACAAATTTATATTCCTAAAATCGTGTTCTTTTAAACAAAAAAACATAGAAACAATAAAAGAATAAATAATAAATTACATTTGAATACCATCGACTGGTTTAAGGAAATAATAAATTTAATTTTAATTATTCAAAATTTCATAATTTACATTTTTTTTAAATATACTTAAATATATCAAATAAATGATAAATAAATTTTTTATTCTGATTGGTACATAATTATACAGTATATAAATCATGTAATTAAAAGATAACAATACAAAAAACATAAATAATTATAAGATAAAAAAAATATATATAATTAAAGTCAGTATTAATTACTTTTAAAATAAACACTTGAAATGATGTTAAAATAAATAGATTAATCATAAAAAATAACTAATAATTCAAAAAGCATTATTAAAAATGATTTTGATTACATATTTATGTTTATGTTAAACAGAATGCAGAAAATCAGGTTTATTTTTTAAAAAAAATTTATTATTTATTAATTTATCGGCAGAATAATACTGTTTCTGTAAAAGAAGAAAGAATGATTAATTCTATACTTTGATTGTATTCTTAAAAAAAACTATGGGAAGATTTTTAAAAGATTTGATATACTGGTTGATTAAAAAAGGACAAATTTAAAATCAAATAAATATTTATTAAGGTAACTTAAAAATTTAGTTGAGGCCTCCCTTTATAAACAAAACACCTCGTTTGTCACCCAACATTTACTTTGTTTCGATATGGCTTCCATTTTTAATTCGACATAAATCCCCCTTTTTTTTCTGAGCCTCCGAGACCACCATTAGTATTGCTTCAGAGAATGAGATGAAATGACAATTTTATAGCGTGTGTAAATGCTATGCCTGACGAGGATTCGAACCGGGAACTCCAGATGAAATGCCGAGGTGCTACCACTTGCGCCAAGGAGGCCAGCGCCATTCATCCCACTTGAAGTCAATTTCATTCCAGAATATAACCACCAAGTTGGGCATTACTCTGCAGCTTCGGCTTTAATTCAAAATCTCAGCTCAACAAAATCATTAAACCTCATCTTTAATGAAACCCACAAGAAAAGCTCTAGCGAGATTATGTGGTAGTTATGTGGTCCCGAACCTCTGGCGGTGCAACACCAGCACAAATACGGAGGAGCCGGGGGGATGGACAGCCACCCTGCTGAGTCTCTGCGCGTCCCTGATTTGGGATGGGCAGTGATGATG
>JAAAKQ030253533.1:0-28004 GCA_010016005.3 Zanna intricata | reverse complement strand
TTATTAATATGTTATTACATAGCCCAATGCATAATAAAAGAGGTAGTTTTAACTGTGTTACAGATACCCTGTAGATCTGTGTTATCAGATATTTTAACAATCTCTTTTCTCTTTTACAAATTTTTTTTCAAATTATCTATCTGCTCAATTGACAAAATCTTTTTAGATGTCTTAACCAAATAGTTGCACACTACTTGACAAGAGCCATAAGTCACTTCTGAAAAATTGTATATCTATTCTTAATAATAATAACCATCTCATGCCAGGCTTACTGTGGAAAGTGAAAGATGAAGTGATTTTCTACTGTCTTCTTCAGTCAAATGAACGTTCTGCTACACAATAGCATGACAAGCCTATGAAAATGCAAGCGATATTTAACCCTACACATGACATTTATATATCTGCCATAAACACTGCTGTTTAATTAACATAATAATAAATGTTCTGCCCAAAGGCAGGTCTTCACATGGTCATCCTCCATTCTGCTCGATTCTGTCCCATTCTTTTCATTTTGTAGTAACTTTTTTCCCTTTTTATGTTGTCTACCAGCTTTATTCATTTCCGATCTTTTGCTTTGCTCCCTGTTACACATTCCTCCAACACTATCACCAGCAGGCAGTCATGTCTCAGCCAATGTTCCAACAATTGCATTTTCTTCTTTTTATTATTTCGATAAGAGCCTTCTTTTCTCCCACTCTACCAAATAGCTCCTCATTCCAAACTCTCTCCATCCAGATGATCTTTTCCATCCACCTCCAAACCCACCAAAAAATGAAAATTTCAGAAACCAGAAGTTTAATGCAATATTAAAAGAAGTTGGATCAAAGTTTCAAGAACTTTATGAAAATAAATAGCCAGCTAAAATAAACAAAATAAACATTAGGCCAAAATGAGTTTCATTTTCTTAGTAAGATTGACCAGCTTGAAAAGTTCTCAAGAGAAGAAAATATATATCTGGCTCAAATAAAAATCTTCACAGCAATTTCAAGAGGTGAACAGGCAATTTTTGAAAAAACGATAACATCACTTAGGGATGAAAAATATTGTCAAACAACACGACATTACAACTACAATGGGAAAAAATTGTGAACTAGAAGAAAAAGTTACCTACCTTACAAAAAACTCTGCAGTCATGAAGAAAAAACTACAGAACACAAGGTTGCTGAATTATCACAAAACCTGAAGGACAACTTAAACCAAACGCAAACAATCAGCATATTGTTTCAGAAAATCAACTCACCACAGCACACCTTCACAAACCAAATATTTTACTTGATATTAAAAAAATTAAAAAGTCCAGGCAAACCCAGAAGGGAAAGTACATAATACACAGGATATGTTAAAAAACCAAATCTCTAACAACAAAACTGATTTAGATTTTATTAAGAATAAATTTCAAGACATAGAAACAACACTGGCCTATGCAACTAATAAATGCAATGTGACTAACCACTTACTCTTAAAAATTTCACCAAATCTATTTCATACAACAACTTTTGAAAACAGAATAATTGACACTACCCATAATAACCTTAGTAAAACTGCAGTGATACAATTAAAAGAACTCAGATTCTGACCAAAATGAAATCTCCTCCCCAAATATATCAGAACAAAAATTACTTGTTATAGCCCAGGAACACAATTCTGATTTTATCACATCAAAACAAATGAGTGACTATAGCAAATCTTTCACTGGCAGAATTTAGGAGGGGGAAAACTCACTCTGTAATGATGAAGAAGGCAGTAATATTATTTAAACAAGGCCAACCAGTAAAAGAGTTATAAGAGACACAGCTAGTACCTGCTCAAATAACAGACATTTATCTATAATTAACTCGAAGGATTTAGCAATGATGGAAAGACAAAAAATCTCTTATTTCCCACAGAAAACACATTATTGCTAACAACCCAACTAGAAACAGATGCTAACTACTCACAGGCCTGTGGTATTCCTTTCTTGGATAGAATCACTACAAAAGCTCAACTGACCTACAGCAAAACAATACTGTGGATGTACCAAACAAATTAAATGACAAGATAACAATTTCACCACATTCAGATGGAAAAGATAAGACACATATTATCATAACCCATTCTACACATCAAAATCACTAGAAGAAAAAACTATTAAAATTCTTAGAAGTAGTAAATGATTGATACTAATTCCCTCTTCTCTTCCCCTTAGAACTGGAGACAATCATTCAAGTGCTTGGCTTAGGCACAAGCAAGGTGAAGGAGTACTTCAAGCCTTCCTGCACTTTTCAAGTCATGTCTCCTCCCTCTGCAGACAGATGTAACTAATTGACAAAAGACTAAAAAAAAAAACACTTGATGACATACAGTAATCCCTTGCTATTCACGGAAGTTCCATTCAACATAAATAGCACAAATAACAAAACCACAAATATCAAAACCATATTTATATGGCAAAAAGAGGATTACATTCATACATAACCCAAATGTCAATTTTCTACACTAAAGTACCTATATAAAAATTATGTACTAACATACTATATATGCTTATGAATGAGTGCAGATATAAAAATATTTACTTACGTACAGTACAGTATTCTATTTTTATTCATGTCATGTTTTTATTTTAATTTTGAACAATGAAAAACTTTTATACAGTATGTATGAATCCGTAAACACTCAAATCTAAGAACAGAATCTTTTAACAACATAATGTAGGCTTATGTTAACTTACTTTATTCTTAAAAGAAAAAAACCTGTAATTTTTCCTTTTTTTTCTTTTCTTTATGTAATTCACTATATGGCGCTAATTCTATTTCACGTTGGGGTTTAAAATTTAGTAACTGCTCTAGAAAAGGGGTCAGTTTCAGAAACCTTTGTGATTCCTGGTCTGGTCGGATAAAGGTTTCATTCACAGATTTCAAGTTTAGTAATTCACTTCTAACTTCTTTCTTTTGTCTTCATCTTGTGGAACAGGTAAAAAGGCTGTGTTATCAGTTCAAGTTCTTCTTCTATGAGCTCTTTCTTTTCACAGTGCATCAGCTCCAGAACATCTGAAACCTTCATCTTGAATTTTATATGCTATTTGCACAATATCATTCATAATTTTATCAGCACTTTTGTTGTCTTTGTTTTTTCAGTTTTCATTTTTTCTTAACATTGTTGGGCCATAAATTTTGTCACCATTCATTGATTGCTGATGGTTTAATTTCATCAACTGACTCCTAATGTTTGTAATGCAATTTGGAATGGTGTAATTTTTCAACATTTACTCACAGTCAATGAATTATCCATCTCTGTTTCATTTATCAATTCACTGAAAGTTGGCTGCAGATAGGCTTTGAAAGCAGCAATGATCCCAAAGATTGAATTAGAGCTGACATATTTGGTGACAGAAAGAACACAAGAAAACAAAAATCTTACTTTTTCTGGGTGTCCTGAAGCATTATCAATCAAAAGAAGAACTTTAAATGGCAAAGATATTGTTTTCATACAAAGTTCACATGTTTCACAAAAAAATGAAACTACTCAATAAAAAGGGATGTTGTTACCTATGTGTCTTATTTTGATTTTCATAAAAATGATAAATTATTTATATAAATTAAAAATTTTTTAATTTGTTTGCAGCATACTAGAAAAATTTACTCTAGAAAAGTGGGTGATGCAATTGGGAATAAGTAAAACCATGAATGCCAAACCTGCTAATAGTGAGGGATTATTGTACTTAAAAAAATCATTTCCAACACCAAAGGAAAATAAGAAAAAAACTGTCTGAGCAGGAACTCTGGAGTTTATGCAACTTGGAGGAAAGCAAGTACATCTTTTCCAACAGCCTCTGTGGCGTACGTGGTACCTTCGGCCTTTCATCTGGAGGTCCCGGGTTTGAATCCCAGTCAGGCGTGGCATTTTCACACATGCTACAAATCATTCATCTCATCCTCTGAAGATATACCTAACGGTGGTTCTGGAGGTTAAAAAAAAATAAATACATCCTTTCCAGGACTGAACTTGCATAAGCCCACCCAACCTTCATTGCAGTATATAACTGATTATGGCGCAATGAGTGAACAAAGAGAACTAAGGAAGCCAAAGAGCACTCCTGTTTGAAAGATTTCACCATGTATTCAGAAAACAAGTTATTGAAGGAGCAACAAACACTGACTTAGAAACAAATTAGTAAAACTATAAAATACAATCTTTCTATCATTCACCTGAAATCTGGCAAATACACCATTACTCAAAAAAAAAAGGAAAATACTATCAGTTCGGATTTGATTGAGCCCGCTTTCTGGAACAAGCCAAGGATAGTAATGGGAAATACTTCATTTCACTGACTCGAGCCTTTTTAATGAAGTAATTTTTGTATCAGATGACATACTCTTAACGAATGAATGAAAGCTATACAGTAATGTAAGCTACACTACACTGTATGCTGTAATGATACTGTAGTGAAAGCTATAAAAAAAGCACCAGTGTATAAAAATCACAAGCTCAAATGTCCCAGAAATAAAATTCGGACTTATCCAAGTGTACCTGATGCGAGAAGGCCATGTTCATTCTTAACAATTATAAAGAGGGAGACATAGTGATTATTTCAACCAGAAGAGCTGCGATTGATTTTCAGATTTGATGTAGGAAATTACAGAAAAATACTGACAATGAATACTCCAATGACACCTGCATGCTTTTTTCATTTTTAATGAATTCCAAAAAATGTTTAAAGGTGAAAGCATCTGTAAAATGTTAATCACTGATGCTTATGTGCAGGTGAGATCAACTTTGCTGCAATATAATCGGGAGAGAAGTCATGTCAATAGGAGAAATATTATTCATCAAGTAAAGTACCACAGCATCAATATTGTTCAGGTGATCAATACTGATGCTGTAAACTCAGACAATGAATTTATCCTACAGATGCACTAAGGCCACATCTTAAAAGAAAAAAAAAGCTTCTTTCAAACTATTATAAAAGTGGCATATAGACATGCAGCCATGTCTAAAATGAACTTAAACTAGAGAGCTTTAATAGACTCAAAAGTATTAGAATTGACAAAGAAAAATACTAAGTGTTAACATTTAAATAATCTGAAAAGCGTAATCTATGGGCACTGGGGTATGATGCATCAACAATTCACGAGTGCCAAGGAAAACAGTACAAGCACATAGCTTTAATACGTACCATGATTAAAGAGGAAAAAATACATAACCCATTTTCACACTGCATAGTATCAATATCCAGACATATGCAATCTTTTGTCTATAGCACCAAATATGAAAGACACACTAAAGTCATGGGTACAATGAGGAAAGTCATTCTCATCACAAGAAACTTTCCTGATAATTAAGGAAAAAATCAAAGTAAGAAGAACACAAAAAACACTATAAATAAATAAATGACCTTGACACTATAGAGAAATTTAAATTAGTTTAAATTTCATTTGCAAATTAAGATAAAACTTCTCGCGAAAATCGATATCAAACATGTTCAACACAACAAAAACAAACAACATCCAAAACAGAACCTTACAAACTGATCTGATCTCAATATTATACTGCAATTACCATCAGCAGGAAATTCACATACAAGGCAAAATAAAATTTCACAAGGAAAACTAACACTAACAAATAACTTAATGGAATATAATAAACCTCTTAACAATGTCATAACAACAAATACAAATTACACCCATAACTGAAAAAGCAGAACTTACTCATTCCAAGAAAACAACCACCTTTTTTTTTTTTTAGAACAAAGCCAAACTTAAGCCAAATTTTTTTTAAGATTGTTCTGGTTTTGTGCCACAAAACCAAAATCAGAATAATCATAAACTCAAGGTGAAACGGAACAAACTCAAGATCTTTCATCAAAATGTAGATTAGCTGTCTTATCAGCTATCTACTACATGACTTATTCAAGGACATTAACATTCAAAGAATGTTGGTATTCTTACTGACCAAGGAAACACTCTGAAAACTATTTAAAAACCACTAATTTAAATCGGTATTTCCTCACTGAACATTATTCTTGCTAGAACCATATGAGATGATATGAACCATCTGAGAAGGTGTTGCCATATTTGTAAGTCAAAAGCTATCGAATAAGCTATCGACATAAGAATTTTTGAGTCACAACTCAAAAATTCTTAATATTGAACTTATCTGGGAAGTTACTGCCATAAAACATTATCATAGAAATCATAGATCAATTATTATAGATCATTAACAAGAGTAATTTCCAGGGTTGACCTACCATCCAAAAGAATCACTCCAAATAGCAAAACTTTCATAAATATGATTTACAAATATACTAATCATCTTGTAGCTGAACACTTAACTGAAGAATTTTTACTTACATTTCAGTCCACACAGGACAAACTCACTCCATAAATTAGAAGGAATTTTACTACCGAGAGTACAATTGAGCAAAGAGTATACATTGAAGAGAACATAAGATTACTTAAATATCTATTCAAGAGACAATCCTGGAATAATGAAAAATGTTGAAAATTTCTACAATATCTTTTTTGGAAGCTTCACATATAACTTAGATATTCAACGCCCTCTTAAAAAAACTGTTTCTAGAAAAAGGAAAAGCTCTTTTCAGTTTGATAATCAAATAAAAGTGAAGAAGGAAAATTTTATATGAGCTTAAAAAAGGTACTTTTCAATAAACCACAAAAGGACAAAGTAGAAGCATATCTCCACTTAACGACCACAACTTATGACCGAACAAAAAAAAACAGCACAAGGAGGAAAGTAGCAACTGAAATCATAAATAATGTGGAGAATTATAAACCAAGAAAGAAACCATACAATTGTCAAAGAACATTCTCCTCAATTGGAATCGAATGAAACAATCATGAAAAACTTAGTTTTAATTGCCAAAAAAATGTAACGACTGCTTTGTAAATAGAGCAGATAACATCTTAAAACTATGCAATAAAAATAACAAATCATTCATTGACCCCCCTTCCCCTCACTACATATTACTAAATGACTTGGTATTATAGCCAGTTGCCTCAGAGGAAGTTTCATTGAAAAAGTTGTTTTGAACAGACTGCTGAATCACTTAAAAGAAATGATCTTCTTCACCAAAAACACCATAGTTTTATGGCAGGACATTCAAAAGCAACCAAGGTCATAAGTTTAGTAGAACATCTTATTCAGGCTTATGAACCTGAAGAAGTATCAACCGCAATATTTTTAGACTACAGTAAGGCCATTTACAGCATTTATCATGACAAGTTCCTTGCCAAGTTAAAACACTTAGGAATGAAGGACACAGCTGCAAACAGATTAGAAACTATCTTAAGGGCTAGACATAAGAAGCAGAGATCAAAATAATAAAAATGGAGCAGAGCACACCACAAAATCTAATAAACTGTTTGTGAAAAAAGGTGTTCCTCAATGATCAGGTGCCACATCTAACTGATGCACAAAAACTAGAGGAAGAAAAAAAGCCTTGCGTGATAACTGATGATGAGCTCTTGTGGACTGTTCATATTGACAAACTGTATGGGTAACTGAGCTCATCTCTCCAAGTACTAAGAAGACTAAAACAAACATAAAACAAGCATAGAAAGAATTGCCTACTTCTGAATTTTTGAATCACATATTAGGTATAGACTAGAAGTAAGGGGAAGCGCCTCTAAAACCAATCTACAAAGGCTCTCTCTCAGTGATACAAAAAAGAGCAGTTTGCATTTTAACATGATTAGCCACTTGTGAATCATGTCATGAAGCAATCAAACAACAAACAACAAGGGATCTTAACTGCAGCATCGCTTTTTGTACTTGAGTATATACTTTATACAAAACAATGAGATCTTCAGAGCTGAAATTCATAATTACAACACAAGTTCAGCCAACAACTTTGCTCTCCCAATACAGACTAATACTCTCTGATAAGCAACCTTGCAATGGCATGAAATACTTGAATATTGTATCATTTGAGATGAGAACAACAGACTAAATTAAAAGAGTCAAAAACTGCAGTTGGCAATTACTTTTTATGTAACTTGCAGAACTAACGATCAGCTGTCTTACATGACGCTATGTATAACAATCTAATTTATTGTATTAATATGAAGTAATAACTGTTTTCAAAGAATATAAAATAGAAATAAAATAAACTAAATAAATGTCTTTTCAAATTAGTTGTTTTATAATGTGATGACATCCCTGTTTATAATATATATATATATATCAATATTTTCAGCCTTATTAGCCTTATGAATTTTTACCACAAAGTTTTACAGTAAACAAATAGTACTACTTATCAGTTATACATCATTTATGCGAGGCAATCCAAAACAACCACAAAATGTGGGCAAATTCATGAATTTTGAATCATGATAATACTCCAGCTCACACTTCACTATTAATTTAACCAAAAATAACACCATACTGACAATACACACTTGCGATTCACCAGACCCCCCCAACCTCTACAGTACACAGGTATCCACTGTCTAGTATTCAAATTTGTATCAAAGCAACTAACTTTTACTAGAATTTGAACCTCAGAACCTGTGATTTTGAAAATCGGTAGTTAAACAACTGATTTGCAAGGAGTTTTCCACTAGACCAGCCTGGTGGGCATATTGTAAATGTAAATTTGTATTTATCCTGCTCCACTAAAATATTCAATACTAAAAACATACTAAAATCAGTAAGATAGAAAATATAGGCTTTATTTTACCAAATATTGCTTGTATAAAATATGTTTAATTATTAATTTTGATATTTTCATATCAAAATTAATAATAAAATATCAAAATGTTAAAATTTGTTAAACAATTGCCAATAATTAACATTTTTATATCCATTCATTCATTTGGATAACTGTTACAGGACAAGATACATTAAAAAGTTAATGTTTATTTTCAAAGATTTTTTGACATTAACATGTAAGTTGGAAGATTTTTAAGATAATATTTGGTAAGTAAATCATTTATACTTTTTGTCTTGGCGATTTCACCAACCCTAATATATGACCTGATATATTTTCATAACATTTATAAGAAGGATGAAGGATAATTTAAGAATAAACAGAAAAAGAAAGAAAAAGTAAAAATAGTAATAAATGTACTTCAAAAATGAAGGTGAACTAAATTAAAAAATGATTTTCAATTTTTGAGTTCCATGTAAACACTCCTTGTACAATATTTGATAGTTCATTTGAACTGATATTGATTGATAACCAATGAAATAGAATGGATACAATCATTTTATAATTTACTAGTTATATATTAACTCATTTTTAAATTAATGACATTTGGTCATCAACAAAAAGGAATGACAACCTAATAAACTAGATTCGGACAGCTTAAAATGACAAAATTAAAAAAAAAACTTTAGTAAAACCAAAATATTATTTTAAATGAAAATCATAGATGTAAGATATCTTTCCTATTAAATGAAGCAAACAGGAAATTTATGTTATAAATTTTCAAAATATTTTAATAAAAAATAATCACAACTTAGTAAATGAACAAGAAATTACAGCAACCTCAAAAAAATTTTAATTTGTTATAACTTTTATTGAACACCGTAATTTACAATGAATTCTATAAATGTACTGTATAATTTCACTGATGTTTTCTTTGTGAATTTGTTGTTTTAAGTTTGTTTTCTAAGCAATTAACTGGTTTCATTTTAGGTTATACAGAAGAAGAAAAGCAAGCAATAGAATGAGATAATAGTTGGAAACTGTCCAAAATATAAACCACTATCCTCTCTATTCATACCATCTCTACGAATATAAGTGAGGTTCACATATATAACACATACCATCATCATTACTCAGTCATAACAATAACAGCTACAGAATTAATTATATAACCAGTTAAGAATAGCGTTAATTGATTAGTAATAAAGTGAAATCTTACAGATCTTTCTTTTTTTTTTAATAAGATCTAATATTAATTTAGTCACTTCAGTTATTGAGAAAAGTGCATAAACACTAAAAGTTTTAAATGTTAGTTTTCCATTTAAACTGATACAAGTTAGTTATACACACAAGTTAGTGCAGTTAGCACTAAATAAAAGTGCCATTTGTAACTGAAGTTTTATTTCCTACCATTGTTTCACATTACAATAAAACGATTTATAATTGTAAAAATTGAAAGATCACACAAATCACAATCCTCTAAGAAAACCTTAAATTTTCTTCCAGCAAAAATGTGTTAAAGAAGAAAATATATACATTTAGAAAGGCTTAATCTAAGCACTAGGAAGACTGCACAATATGTTATTATAAAAATGAAGTGTTTTAGAAGTATAGAATCTAATATCATAAGCAATCTGAATGTATTCTTTTGAGTGACCTTTTATCAATTATTTCATCTGAGCATCAAAAATTTGCATTCTGAGAAGTACGTAACAACTATTAAAGAAAATATTAAATATTACATCAAATTACAGAAAAAAAGGCTTTAATAACACCTGATAGAAAATATAATAACTGTATATCTTAATAGCACCATTGGCAATTATTTTTCTGTTAGCCTCATATAGAACTGAATATATTCACAATTTATGTCATTTACACATAGTATGGAAGAGTAGTTTTATTTTTACTCACTAACTCATTTTACTAACCCCAGCAAATAAAGCTAATAAAGCAAGCAAATAAAGTTATTTCTCACTTGATAATTCAAAAGTTAAATATTCCAAGATGGTGCACACCATCAGTACATAATCATGTACTTTTGAATTGAATTCTATATGAAAGATTCTTCCACATCATTTATATGAAGGATCAACAACCAACTTAAAAAAGGTAAAGGATTTTTTTGTGATGTCATTCCTAATTTTTATTTAGATTCATGGTATATCGCGTAAAATGTCACAGTTTGATATGCACTGTATTGAAACATTCATAGTATACCTCCTAACATAGATTAAAACTTATAAATACTACATAAATGCTAATTGCATTTTCATGATTGCTGAGATAAGTGTGATAAATTTTGGTTCTGTGCGGTAATATGATTTTGTACTGTGCTATAATATGATTTTGTATACCATTCATGTGATATTTAACATTCAGCAAATAAAAGAGAGTAGATTAATGTGAAAAATATTTTTATAAATTTTAGTATCCTTAATAAACAAGATGTAATTGTTTATAAAATCCAAAATTAAAGTGATCTAGTGTTAAATCACAAGCAATTCACTTCATTGTCTTATACATCCCATCTGCAACATCTTGCTTTAAATACTGTAGTTAAGTTGTTACTTTAGCCCACTGTCCAAGAATTTCACCATCTAGAATATTAATAATAAAATCATTGTACAAAAATATGCTCTAACAACAATGCACACCTTCTGCTCTTTAAAGTTTTTATGGGTTATTTGCATTCCTCTTCCCTCTGAAGTAACTTTTTATTTGTTATTCTTTCTCTTCAGTTAATTCATATCATTTTCCAAGAAGATATTTCAAGACTTTCCAAGGTTCTTTCCTCATTTCTTTCCAAGAACCTCAATATGGGTCATAAATAGCAATACTCCAATTTACTGTTTATTGTTTCTTTTTATATCTAAATGAAGCTCTTTAAAATGAATAACTGTTTTTTACTATAGATATGGCCTTGGCTTTTCTAACTCACTGTTTGATATCTCCCTCATTTTTCCTATCCACAATGAACAAACTACCCAGATAATTAAACATTAATACTTGCTTGAGAACATAGTCATTTATTTTAATGCTGTTAGTTTAAGGGATCTTGGAATAGACCATTTGATTATTAAAATAATTTGTACCAAAACACTGAGAAAATCATAAATCTTCTTTACTTAAATGAAATTCACAAACGGATGTTTTTAAGATTCAATTTAAAACAGTTCATCAAAAATGTCTTAAGGTAAATTTAAAATAATTTAAGTCATTAATAATGAATCATTCCTACAGATAAATGTAACCACTCTTTTTGTTTATTACTTTAATATAAATTATAAATACAAAAGAATGTTACCTTTTAAAATACAATATTATGATTATTATAATTTTACACTAGGTAATTTTAAAAACTGACCAATTAATATCTGGTCAGTCACTATGCAATGGCTGGTGATATTTAAAATTTGTATTTTTAGGACTCTATACATCCAGTAGAAAAAAATGTAAACTTACCATTGGCTCGTCTGTGTTCTTTTGGAACTGGACGAGGCGGACCCGAGTAACGTTCTCAAAGTCTGCCTCAGCACTAGGTGCCTCAATGTCATCCTCGTCACCATTGAGGTATGGCAAGAGGGGTGGGGGTGTGACTCTAACTGCTTCTTCTCCGTATATCTCATGAGCAACCACGTCATGTGCTTGTAGCAGTGCCTGTAAAAAAAATTATAATAAAAAATTATGATTAATAATTATAAAATACACTATCTAATTTCTTGGTAAATAAATTTATGCCTGCTGGAAAAAATATTACATTTTTAATGAGTCTTTTCCTTGTTAACTTTTACACTTTCTAAAAAATAAACCATTTAAATCATTTTTCTGAAATGAAACAATTATTTTTAGTTTTAATTTTATTAACATAATAATATATTAAGTCTGGTTATTATCTAAGAATAACCTGGATGGTAATTTCTTTTTTAGGTGTCATTAGACTTTTTATTCAATCCCTAACTTATAATAAATTTGCTCGCTACATAAGAATTACTTCCTGAGATGGGTTTCCATTTCACTATGTTTTTCTTATTATAAATTTTATGTAGAACATTTTATACTATTTTGTATTGTTTAAATATAATTCATTAATATAAAATAATTTATTTTCAACAAATTATTGTTAACTTGTTGTAAATTGTCAGGTACTGTATGACTGGTACATTTCACACCTTAAACGTTGTAAATAATCCAACATAAACACAAGAAGTTTCCTAAAATATACTACTGCATATGCAGTTGCACATCAACACACTAACTTCAGAGAATTGCAGGTGATATTCAATACTATAAGTAACACCTTCACTCTCCTCATTAAACTGGTGATTAAAGGGATTGGCTGTATGTTGAAGATCATGACTCTCACAATAAGGCAAATCCAATTGGTGTCTCTTGTACCATACATGCTTTATACGCATCCCAAATACAAAAAAACTAGAGTCAGTAATACAAAAGAATAAATTATTGTTTAGCTTTTTCCGCCTTCAGGTTTTTTTAGCCTTTTTTAAGCCCCTTTTAAAAAAAAAAACTATATACTTTTCAAATCAAAATTGGTAGATCAAATTTACAGAAAGGCTGTTCATTGCACATGTAATCCATTTTAGGAGGAAAGATTTGCAGCATGACATTTTAGCTAGTAGCGGAATGGATGAGGAAAAACTAGTTAACATACTAGAGAAAATTTATTCAATGGTGTCAGATTTATATAACACTAATTTAAATACCAAAGAACCTATGTCCCTAAAATAAAATCTATTTCTATTACAAATATCCTTGGAAGGCAAATTATTTTCTTAGTTCTAAGGAATAAATGAAAAACAATTTTATTACACTATAATTTTATTTATATAAAACTTTTATTTATTACAAAAAAGGATACATATTCTAATCAAAGAGAAGTAGAACTACTTGTATATTAAAAATATAATATGATAATTTATAATTATGGTGCAGTTGAATACTTTCACACACCATATAATTCTAGGATAATACTTGAGAAAGCTTAAGCCTACTCTAAAGTGATCCTTTGGTACCTGGATGAAAATCCATTATTTGTAGTAAATGTTAAAACTGATTAGTACAAGTGTTTTAATCAATAATGTGCTGCTCCCAATCTGGGTAATATATACTTGATTTACCAGTTGATTGTGGGAGAGATGGATCCATGCTTCTTTTTAGGAGCTTTGTAAAATTTCTTTGGATGAATTTTTTTTTCTCATTTAAAGTTCTCTCTGGGTGTATATCTTTCTTTCCCATTGTCCATACTTTTAATTAATCCCTTCCTGTTCTTTGTTCATAAACCATTCCTTGTTATTATCCCCTAACTTTCAGTTTTACTTAGGCACTTATTAGATCCATAATAGGGATGTGAAGACATAAATGAATTGCTGGATCATCAGTATTTGTGTGGTTTATTACAGATGGTTCAGATATGGACCTATCCAAGCACTATTTTCTATCTTGTGGGAGTAAAACCATAATATGCTCTTCAGTTAAAGCAACTTACTAAACCTTCCTAAATTACATTAAATATATATAGAAAATATGTAAATAGACAAATTTTTTTCATCAACATATTGACCAATGTGTTAATAAAATTTCATATTATATGAAATATAAACCAAGAAAATACATTAATTAGATAAGGTTTACTTACTTATTACTCCAATGCCTTTTTTTTTGTTTAACCTCTGGAACCATAATTAAGTACATTTTCAGAGGGATGAGATGAATGAATTGTAGCGTGTGTGAAAAATGCCATGCCTGACCGGGATTCGAGCCCGTGACCTCCAGATGAAAGGCCGAGATGCTACCACTTGGCTACGGAGGCCAGCTACTCCAATACTTACTTATTAATCTCTAATAAACTGTTTTTGTGGTATCTCACATATTCAGTTGGTATTAAATTTTATATCCATTACATTAAAACATATTCTCTTAATCTTATGTAATTTTATTTTAAATTGTTTTATATTCTGAAATTTTGAATAATGTAATAAATGTATTTTGGTCCAGTACTGAATTATATTATCCAAAATTTCAAAATATAAAACAAATAAAATGACAATAAATTAGAAGAATATATTTTAATATAATAGATATAGAATTTAATGACAACTAAAGATACAGGATATTGCGAAAACAAGTTATTGGAAATCAATATTTAACTTATTTAATTAGTATGTGTTGGAGGTTTATAATTAATATATTAAATATACAGTATATACAGAGAAATTTATAAATTCAAGGGAAATCATATTGGTTTTCAGCAAAATGACTATTTATCAAGAGGCCAGATTTTATAAACAAATATAGCAGGGATGTTATATAATTAAACTGGATATACTAAAAATTTTACTAAATAATTTCCCACTGATCATCATTGCAATAAACATGAATCAAAAAGGAACATAGGCTGTTTTAACACTGATGAGAGGTCTCAGGTTAGGTGGTAAAGTGCATTTTGCCTTTCAGTCTGATATTGCAATACTGGAATATTACATGGCATAACACCATATAAATTAAAATAAAATGCCATCAGTTATAGCAATATTAAGTAATCAATTTCTACATACATATCATTAAAATGAAGAACAGGAAGTTCAGTTTACTTCTGTTGTTTGTATTTATTAATGGTTGATGAATATAAGAGATGATACTAATTGTAATATTACACAAAAAAATAAAGATAAAATAATGATGAGTAATTTTAATTGTCTTGACAGTGAAATTAGAAAAAATTATTTATATATATATATATATTCATACATATTACTTAACGAGCCCATCAGGCTGGTCTAGTGTAGTAATTAACTCATTGTTGCAAATCAGTTGTTTTAAAGCTGATTTTCCAAATCGAAAGTTCTGAGGTTCATATCCTAGTAAAAACTAGTGGCTTTTATATGAAGTTGAATACTGGATAGTGAATACCGATGTATTTTGGTGGTTGGAATTCATTTAACCACAAATCTCATGAATGATTGGTATGTGTCTGTATAAAACTACATCTCATTTACATGTCATATACACTACCTTCATCTCTCTGGACCATGCAGAGATTACTTACTACTTACTAGCTGAACAGATTGCTATATATACATTAGTAAAATATACATATGGATATATTCATACAATTATTTCTACTTTATAATTCGTAATAAGTTTTAATTATTTTAAAAAAACGTATTAATATTTATTTATTTTCTCTCCAATAAATACAAACCTGTACTCAATTAATAAAGTATTCTACTCTTATACAGTGACAAAAAATAAATTTTGTAGAATGTGAAAAATGGCAAGACTGATTGGGATTCATGTGGAAAACTTTCAATGAAATAAAAATACACTACCATTATTCTATGAAAGTGTTTTCTCTCACTCTTTTTTCTCTGCCTCTTTAATTGTCTTATATATTTAAAAAATTAAATAATTTAATAAAACAAAAGTCATTACCTAAAAGATGTCTTTTTCAGTTCTTAGATCATCTTTAGGAAAGTTAAATTTTAAAAAAAAATATTAAAAACCAGTCTTAATTGTTAATTATTATTAGTTATTTTGATTTTAATATAAATAATGTTTAATTTAAATAAATAAAGAATAAAAAATGTTGCATCTAATCATAGCTTAAAGATAGTGCATTTTGGAGAGAAAAATTATATTATTTATTTATATTACATTTTCATGTTAGATATTATTTTTATAAATATATTGGTATAATAATATCAATAAAAATTGAAGACCATTTTTTAATAAAAGTTACAATTAAAATTTAGACGAAAAACTGAAGATAGATTAAAGACTAAAATATATTACTTTTATAATAAAATATAATTCTTTGACTTCATAATTATATTTTAAAATAACATCATCATTTCAACCATTATCAGTCAAATGCAAGCTGAAGACCTCTTCAGCATGTTTCCAACTAATATGGTCTTGTGGGATCTTTTGCCAATTTGATCCAGTCTTCTTTATAATATCATTAACTCTATGAGCCTTTGGTCATTTTTGTGAGCATTCAATATCAAGTGGTATTTTAAAATATTTACAATATTAATTGTTTTTTTTTTTTTTACAAAATAATTCTTATATCAGTATAAAAGAATTCCAATTATTATACAATTCAGTAAGATATATTCTTAACCTTTTCTAAAATGTTTGGCTTATTCTCAGACACCGCATTATGCATATTGTATGAAAGGACAAATTGCTGAGTTGTGAAACAATTCCCTTTGGAATAGAACTGGATTCTTACACAATAAAGGTAGCCAATGGGAAAAAAGTATATGGAAATACATGAAAAATGCCACAAATAGTAAACAGATTACAGTCATATTTCAAATACATAATTTAAAATTTTTAAAGCAAAGCTTATGCAATCAAATTTAAATAATTCTGTTCAAAGTAAAAAGAAAAATTGTATAAAACAAGACAAATAAAGCTATTTTGTTATGAAGTTCAGGAGTAAATATTCAGTAAAAAATTAATTATAATAAAACTGTTTATAACATAAAAACAATAATAATAATAATTAAAAAAAAAAAAAATTGGAGCTGGAAAAAATATGCAGGATGGCTTCCCATGTGTCCACTACAATATTTAATCGTCATTACATCAAAAAATTAAAGAAGCATAGATCATTTCACTCTTCTAACTTGAAAATATCTTACCTTGGCCATTGTATTTTATCACTTATAAAAATTAAAATAACCTGTAATTTTACATCCATTTGCAAATAAATATTGCAAGAGTGTTTCTCAATAAAAAAAAATACATCCTCGAAATACAATGTAATATTAAGTAAGATTTAAACCATTCAATTTTTTTTTTTAACTAGATTATAAACCAATAAAAAAGTTGTGGTGGTAAATAACTGGATACTCTTGAGGATTTTGCAGTGACCAAAAATATATAAACTGAAAAAAATTACGAACACAATTGGTATGACATTATCCATTTGCTTAATCCATTACTTACACATTTTTTTATTTCATTAATTTGAACAATGAGAGGAAAATAAAGAAGATGATGACAACGAGAGGATTGACAATGAGGAATGACAAATGAAGAAAAGTTTTTTTTAAATTTTGTTCAATAATCAGAACCCTGAAAACCAGCCATCATTTGGAACATTTTTGGCCTCAACATAGATCTGGTTCACACTTTACCTGTTTAGTAACTGAATTTAAGCCATTTTCAGTTACATGCAAAAATATAGTGCTTTAATTCATTGTTTTTTCCAGTGATAAAAGTCTTGAAAAAATCTGAATATAATTGTTCAAGTGAACAATGAAATTCAATCGATGTATTAATTTATTTTTTAAATATATATATATATATATATTACAAGAATATTTTTTGTATGCAGTTTGATTTAAAATTTTTTGATTATAATTTATATGCAAAATAGGAAAAGAAATATATAATTTTTTTAAAGTAAATACATTGAAAATAATACAAAACTGTTAAAAAAATATAAAATGGGAGTATTTATTTCATTGGGAAAATACATCTTTAAAAGTACTGACAAAGAATCAGTAATCATAGAAAAATAATTTAAAAGTTATGTTACAAAAACAAATAAATCCAAAAATAATTAAAAAATAAAGATAATAAAAACAATCTAAAGACTGAGAAATGGTGTGTGTGAGAAAGAGAATGAAATATTTATCAAAGCTGAAGTTTTAAATAATTTCAATAAATTTCAGAAGAAATTAGAACAGAAAACTAAAAATAAATTACAAGTTATTACTATAATGTTAAAGCAATAGCAATAACTAAAAAAAGGAAAAAAATTAAAAGATTCTCAAAGATGTAATGCCTTTAAAAAATACAAAATTCTGTATAAAAAATAAAACCAGGCCATTAAAACCTTGGAGAGAACATAAAAAAATTAAGAAAAATTCAACAAACTATCTACCCCACCCCACCATTTGAAGCAAAAGCAAAACCTGCTGATATGAATGTAACAAACATCAAACGTTAACTGTTCTAATAGTACGTCACACTTATGAAGTTTGTAAATATAGTTGACAATTATGTATACTAAAATTTGTATGTTTTTATTGCTCCAGTATTTAACTGTTCCATTACTTTTAATTTACATAAAATTCTATAATCTCAAGCAGATAACAAAGGTAATTTACAGAGTTACAAAATATTATTTAAATTCAATGGAAATAAAATTGGTGAACAAATAATTTAAATAAATATCTAACTTAAATAGTTGTAAACCAAAAGAACGATTTCCAGGTATTGTTAATAGTAATGAGATTAAAACACACAATTTATTCATTACTCTATCAACAACTTCCTGTATACTTGTTCTGACCATTAAATTTAATTTAAAAATTGAGTTTAAAAGAAAGAGTAACTGAACTTACGAACAATTACTAACATAATGAAAGTTCTCCATTGATAGTTATAATACTTTTTCATTATAATCAAGCCAAACTAAATTTCCCTTGCCATAACTTGTATTAATAGACACTGTACAATGAAATTTATGTAAAAATCTTACTCATGATCTGCAATATTACTTGAAAAACTGTAAACTACACATAAATTCTTTGCATAAGTATTCAACAACAATTATTGTTGATGGCTTACCTGAATCTCCAAACAGAATAACTAATTATATATATTTATTTTATTTTTATTATTATCTTTTTTTAATGTGTGATTAACTGATATAACCATTAGCCGTTAAAAAAAAGTATATAATAGAAGTGCACTAAAATTAATATGTAATAATTAGTTTATTAAATGTAACTTCAGCCTTTGGTATTTTATTCTTACTTCACAATCAATTTCAACAATTACAATTTCTAGGATGCTAAGCTTGAAAAATTCTATTTCAAATCTGGCAAAACCATCAGATTGTGAGGATGCAGTATACTATGTTAAAACAACCATTTATGCTTTTTTACTTTCTTGTACAAAGTATAAAAAAAATATTGCAATCGTAAAAGTTTTTGGTTTTCAGATTTCAACAGAAATATCCATTTTGATCATCCCTGAATCCATTTTGACTAGTTTCAATGTGACATCTGTACATACATACGTATATATCACACATAACTCAAAAAATATAACTCAAAATCTAAAAAATTTGGATTTTAAACTTTTTCTTAACTGTAGCAATAAGGCCTCACTGAGATCTTTTTAACTATTACTTTTAATTTTTTCAATAACTTTTAATTTAAAAGAGTTATAGCCAAATAAAATGTTAATTAATGAAATATGAGTATTTGGATCTTACAAGAAGAATACACATCAGTTTGATCCAACTTCATTTCCTATTTTTTTTTTTAAATTTAAATATATTGATTTATTAATAACTACATTGATAGGTAAAAAAAAAATTAATGTTTCTCTAAGTGCTTGAATTGCAATTTCTTGAACTGAATTAAAGCAATTCTTTGAATTGCTTTTATGCATATATTACTGATCTGTAAATACAATTTTTCTACCATCCTTGGTTTTAAATAGAATCATCCTTGGTTTCAAAAAGAATTAGGGAAAAATATAGTTAAAATCTGTAAAATTTATAATTTTGCATGGTCATATCTATATTAGAATGATTTCGCTGATGTTTTTCTTTTATAAATAGCCTCAGGCACATCCTGAATTAATGTTGGACAGTAATTGGCTTGTTATAATTCCATTTCGCTGTATGGTGGCTTTCTATCACCGAAATGTGTTGGTGGAAACTTCATCGTGTTCCTCACTTATGTCTCCAAGATTGTCCAGGAAAAAATCCAGACAAGAGCGGAGGAAATGTATTTTCAAAGAGGTGTATGAAGTAAGAAATTGATTAACAATATCGTGGTAACTGTCGGATTTCTGTTTGCCGAGAAAACTTTTGCTAACGTCTTTAAATGAAGCCCAAGCTGCACTTTCTACTTTATATAACACTGAGTTAAATACATAATTTTTGACAGACTCTTTTATTTGAGAACGAACAAATATTCTTTCTTTAATTTTTCCTTCACTTACATTCAGAAATTTCTGCCTGATATACAAAAATCCAGGACTATCCTTCATTGCTTTTACAAAATGTTTCATCAGTCCTATTTTGATATGGAAAGAGAGTAAAAATATTTTTTTGGGTTCAACTAAAGGCTCATGAACAATATTTTTCTCATTTGGAGTTAAGTTGTCTCGTTTCTTCCAGTCTTTGGTAACATAATGTTTATCCCTAACTCAGCTGAAAACACATGTGTTTTCTTTGCGAATGCAAAGTAGCTGCGAAACAAAATAGCTATAATTTCAAAATAGCTGTATAGCCTATCAAAATAACTATAACTTCAAATCACCATATATGTTCCAGCTATGTTTTTTATAATTTATTTTTTTTTTTTAGAACATCTTTCATCACACTGCATGTCTCTTTCTCCAATAAGTGATTGGTATCGAAGGATGTTTGTTACTGTTGTGTAGTAGAACACTTTTAAACTATACTTGGACCAATCAATAAAAAGGTGTCAGTCCTCAGGTTTATGAACTTTCAAATACATAAACCTTATAAATATTTGTGCAACATAAGCTCATCAATATTTCTGCAATAAATCAAATTATCTTCATGAATAAAGTACTGAGAAAGTTCTTTTTGTCAGCTTCGAAAGTCCAAAATTGTTGTATTTTGTTGAAGTTAATTCCAACCTTGTAGTCTTGATCTTAACAGTTCAGTTTGCTTTTTTGATAAATTTAAATCCCTAATCAAGTCATTTAATTCACCTTATAAGATGTGATATAAGATATAGCTTATTGGAAGATAATTCAAAATCAAAATCATTTTTGTCTTCTTCAGTACCGTCTGATTCTTCATCGCTACTTTCAAAACATACATTCAGCAACTGGAATAATTTCACTGTGAAGTACAGGCCTGATTGCAGATCACAATCAAAAAATTTAATCAGTAAGTTTAGATTTTTTAGAAATTCCAGACACACTTGTAAAACAAAAGTAACAATCAGTTACAAGAGTCTTTTGATTCATGCCAAACCATAAGTACACCAAATGGCATAACCTTCATTTCACCCATCCTCTTAAATATACAGAACAATTAGTGCATACTATATAAGGAGCCCACGTCTTATCCCTTCTTTTAATTGTCAGTCAGCTGATTGATTTGAAGTTATAACCCATACCTTTCTGCCTGTATTAATTTAATTTCATTAACTTACTACACACTACTTCCTCAACTATTAGTTTTATATATTGCAATCTTCAAATAATCTTACAGTTGTTCACTTTGCGCACATTCTCCTACATCAAACTAAAAAAAAAAAAATTAGGACCCTACCAATCTAGTTTGTTCCTTAACAAAATTCTATTACAAATTTTTCTTCTCTGCAACAAGTTTTAAGACGCTTAATTAAAATTTTATCTTCCTCTTTGTTTTTCCTATTGTCATTGTTTTATTACCATATGGCATTTATAACAATCCATACAAATATTTTAAAGAATTTCTTTATAATTTTTAGATCTACACTTGATTCTAGTTTCTTAACATTTAACGCCTCATTATACTTCTTTATACTGTATTTCATTACCTTTGTTTTATTCTTATATATTTTCAAGCTAAATTTTTCTCTACTCAACAAGTCTATGCTATTAAAAATTTCATCTAACTCATTTTTGCCTTCTACCAAAAAACAAAGTCAAAAGTAAATCTTAGTTTTTTTTTCTTAGATAGTTATGATGATCTAAAATTTTACCAATAATTTCATTCTTAATTGTCTCTTCTATGTACAAGTTGAAAGGCAATTGCAACAGTGTTTAGTTTGAAAAGAAAAGGAAGAAATAATATATCATTGATAAAAATATATACATTTAACACAAAAACCTTTATATTACAACATCATAACAATCTTTCCATTATGAACAAATGAATAAAAATAAACAAAAGTTCACAGAAAGAACAGAAACAGAATATAGTACCAAAAGTATGATTTTAAAAATGATAATCCAAATGTCACATAATCTCTTAGGAAGTAAAATGTTTTTTAATGAATACAATTGTAAGCATACTGGCATTATGTAAAATGAAATTAGTAAATAAACGCCATACAAAATAGTTTTAATAATAATCCTATTTATTTAGTTAATGTAGTTAAAGTTAATGTAATGTAGTTAATGTAATGTAAATAATGTAAAATTATTTATTAGTTAATGAGATAACTATTTTTATAATAGAAATTATAGTTTCCCAAGAAAAGGTTAAAACCCTCATGGTCTAGCATCATCAGAACAATTCTACATAGCAAGACAATTTGCTTATGTGTAATTAAATTCAAATAGCTTTATGCTGTATACATCTTCACAGTAATTAATACAACACAAACAATATTGCTAAATCTGTTGATTTATTAATGACTATGTTGATAATTTAAATTGACTGCTTACTTGAACCTTTCATGTGTTTGCTGCATGACCATCAACTATAAAGAACTTTAACATTAATTTTAAAGAGCAATTTATATATTACGAAAGATGTATTTGGTTAACCAATTACATCATAAGAATAAAAATTAAAAAAATAAAATCTAAAATAAATTAAAATATTTAACATCCTAAAATACTTAATTAATATTAAAAGAATATTACAGTTAAAAAAAGAAATTACTCTCTAATCAAAATAGTATTTCCTAAAAATATTAAAAATCCAAAATAAAATTTGAAAACAGCACACAAGACTATTCCAACTATCACCTCTCCTTTCGTTGTTAAAATTACTTTATCAGATTACTTTAGGGGTTTCCATTTTTTTATATCTGCACAATATCACATAAAATACAATTTTTGATTAGACTTACCATTTCACTATCCATTTTTTTCATAATACCAAATTTTATCTAGTCAATAGGTGAACCCCATAATATTATTAACAACCTATGTACACACCAAAAATATATATAGCCATAGTTTTTTCATGCAATATGTATGGCCATTCAACATTTATTAAGATAAATAAGAATAATAATGAATTAAATTAGTTACCACCATTGCATCTGCAGTGATTCCCTAGTTCCTACAGGTAGCATTACCAAAATAAGATGAAAACAGTAAATCAGCAAGAATCTTGATGGGTTGGAGAGATTAAATACATCAGCATAAAAGAAAAGCTTTAATGAATGATTTACTAAGAGTAAGTCAGAAGAAAAGTTGTTCAGAATCTTTTCAAAAATTGTCATGATTACCTTGTAATATGTTCATACATGAAGTACTAAATTTTCTAACCACTATGAAGGAATGGCAGTGCTTCGTCTTAAAGAGCTCAGGTCTTAAGAGCTTAAAAGTCTTAAAGAGCTTAGGAAAAACATGCTGTTTTTCACAAGCTCCAATTTTGTAATTTATTTTATTTTTTTTTTAACCTCTGGAACCACAGTTAAGTATTACATCAGAGGATGAAGATGAATAATGTGTAGCGTGTGAAAATGCCATGCCTGACTGGGATTTGAACCCGGGACAATTTTCTAATCTGAATTCGTGTAACTGACTGATCTCAGAACATACATTTGGCGTAACAAAATCCTGAAAAATTCCATATGTCTAACCTCAGGAAAAAAAACATTAAGAAAATAGATCGCATAAAGAATTATTTTTAAAGTACTTCTCTATTCTTTATTAAGACAAATATTCATATGAAAAAGGAATCTTTTGCTTTAATAAAGGCAAAACTATATTCAATATGCAAAAATTTCTACTTTAAATAAGTAATAAGATACACACAACCAAATTCACACAAACAACTCTAAAATTTATATTTTATAACCAGATTTGTTGTGTGCATAGAAAGTTGTGAAAGAAATTTAAACAATAACGCATAAAAATTACAGAAGTCTGCAAGTTGGTTTTACATTCACCATTAATACTATCTTATACTAACAAAATATGGAGATTGTTGTTAATATGCACTAGATGCTGAATTATAAAATCCGATGACTAACGCCTTTTATTTTCGTAGCATATTATATAAGTTGTTTAACCATTTACTGGGTAAAATGAAAACAAGAATCGTTTCTACCCAGAAAAAATTTAATTTAAAGAAAAATAATTTTAAGAATGCAGGTACAGATTACCTGTACCTGGGTTTAAAATTGTTCCTATTATGATAATGCACTCACTTGGAAAAAATAAGAGGAGAAATTCAAGAGAAGTTGAATAATGAAATAAATTCATTTATAAGTAAATTTTTGAGGATAAGGATAGTTTTTCAAAACTTTTTAAATGATTAAAGTTATTATTTTTAGTTCCATTATTTTTTAAAAAGCTTAAAGCCACCCATAGTAAAATGACCATAAAGTTCAACCCCTAAGAGAGAACATCTTCCCAACCTTTAAAAGAAAAGAAAAAATAATAGAATTCTCCAATCTGTTAATTACAAAAATATATATTGACATCAAATTAAAAAAAAACATATAAATTAAAAAAACACAAATTAAACTGTCCCTGAAGGGAAATGAAACCAGCAAACACATACATAATAATAATAATAATAATAATAATACAGATAGAATAATAAGCATACAGATAGAATTTTTTGGCAGTTCTATGTGTTTGAATTTAGGATAACTAAAAAACCAAGAAATATAAATAAATAATGTTTTACTAGTGACAATAGTTCACCTCTGCTTTATTGTAACTGGGAGTATAAAAACCGATTCTTTCAAACATGCATGGACTACTAGTTCTTAAGAAATTATGTTTGTTTTTACTGTGGAAAAAAATAAATATTTTTTTGATATTTGGATCACTACGCTATCAAAAATTTTTATTTATCTAGTAAGGAAAATAAATTCTTCAATGATGTGAAAATATATTTGAGAGTAAAGACTTGGATTAGCCTTCTCATTAACATACAATATTTATGGTATTAAGAAACATTTCAGTTAATTCTGTATAAGTATAATATAAAATAATTAACAATCTATGAAGTCTAGTATTAGGTGAAGCATTTCTCTATGTAACAAGTATATTAAGTTTCAAATTTGACTATTGTGTCTTTATATTATGTATTATAACTAGCTGTACAAGGCAAAATGAGAAGGGAAATTGTTTTTGCCATCCTCTTTATTAAACTTATGCCGTTATACTGTTAGGTTAACTTACACTGTTAGGCATCAGCATGCCTAATCTTTAATGGATTAAGGAGAGAAAATAATAATAAACATCATAACTTTCATTGTGACTCTTGTAGCTCAAGTATTTTAGATGTTTCAAAGCTTTCAGTACTAGTACATAGTACAAAGTATAAACTTAATCATCCCTTTCTGGGAAAACACTGCAATGTACACTTTCTCCATTCAGTTGGGGAATTGATCACATTATATTATTAAACATAATTCTATTTTGCTTCAAAGATAATCCAGATAACAGAGCTACAAAATTTAGAAATGAAACTTTTCAACAGAACTATTGTTTACAATAGTCTAATCTTTCATCATTAATTTCTAGCAGATTATTTTTGTTTGCATAATTAGTAATAACAGTAATACAACAATATCATATCAGTAATACAAATAAAAATTCATTATTTAATGACATGAGAGACCAATTTTTATAACATCAAAACACATTAACTTTAGAAAAAACACATCACACAATAAGCATTATGTCATTATATTATTGACTCAAAAATAACTACTTCCTACAACTTCTAGATTCAATTAGCATAAAATACACGGTAGCATAAATGTAATGTTTTACAATAAATAAAATTTAACAGGATTGCATTAAGTGTAAATGTAAATAGATGAAGCTATGAATATTAATATTTCCCAGCTCTTGTTACCCCTCACATTCCATTACTATGAAATTGTAGGGGAAATATGAGTTAGTGAGTGTGCATATATGACTTGGTATGTGCAGGTGCAGACAGATATAAACACATTTGGCTATACATATTACAGTGTGTGCATACATGAAATGTAAACATAAACAATTACAAATATACTCTACAAACATATACACAGCTAATGCTAAACATTTAAACTCAGCACTGAGCATTTAAACTCAGTGAATTACTCATTATTAAATTGTAGTGATGAATGAAAATGAATAAACATAATCACTTAAATTTATTTTCCAAAGGTAACAACTGATTACATTATATTCTAGCTTAATAACAAATCATTAAATTAATGAGAATTCTTATTTATTCATTCACTCCCCCTCCTACATCCACTCCAAACAGAATGATGAATGGATATTTAAGATGAGAAATGAATTTTTTATATGTGAAAGATATTAAAAGCTTGACTGGGATTTAAACCAAGAACTTTCCAGATAAAGGCAAAGCCAGATTCGAGAATAAAATTATTCTTTAATTCTGAACCATTAAATCTGAGTGTTCTAATTTTCACAGTTACTGATAAACTAAAAAAAGAATATAAAATTTATATTATTACTTTTAGCATTAAATAATTTTACTGCTCTTAACAAATTTTCAAAACATATCATGAAAAACCTTTATAGACAAGATCAAAAAATGCTAAAAAATGTAAACTGTTACAAGTACTAGTATAAACCAATTGTTAGAATTATGAACATATATTCTTGAATGACTGAAAAAAGAATGCTGAGAATTAAAAAACAAATAGAGTTTTTATTTTCCACCTACAATAATGTTTTATACATAATCTTGAAATGACAACAATTAAGTTTTAGTTTATATTTTTTGTTAAGACAGCAGCTGCATTAGATTATTGCACAGGCCAAACTGTTATAAGTACCATGGTGTTGCCACAACAGAAAGAGTACAGTGCACGTAACAGTTCACAAAAACAAAATTGACTATCATACAAAAAAATTAAACAGGAGTATAGCAGAAATTCTCTGAGTGACAAAAACATAATTAAGTGGAATGAAGAGTTTTTTGAAAATGTATCCACCTTAAAGGACACTCAACAGGTAGTTTTTAAAACACCAAAAATCCAGAAAGAATTCAACTGTCTTCCCAAGAGAGCCCAAAATGTTCATTAAACCCTCAACACTGTCCATAATGTTCTTGGCAAGTGATTGAAGCTTTGTGCTTAAAAATATGCACAAAAAGAGTTGAATTTGTAACAACCATGTCAAACTTCATTTTTGCTGATGAAAATTACCTGGAGAACATTTTATTTTCTGATGAAGCAACATTTCATGTTCATTGGAATCATGAAAATTAGAAAGTAATCAGTCAATTGGTTCTCATGTAATGCGTTAACACACAAACAGACAAACCTTATAAATACCGTATTACTTCGAATTTAAGACGCACTTTTTTTCACGAATCAACGTCTAAAATAATGGGTGCGTCTTAAATTCGAGGTACTTTCTTCATTGACCACATGTATTACCGTAAAACTACCTATTA
>JAAAKQ030253522.1:0-10885 GCA_010016005.3 Zanna intricata | reverse complement strand
CCTGACCGGGATTCGAACCCGGGACCTCCGGATGAAAGGCCGAGACGCTACCACTCGGCCACGGAGGCCGGCTAATGAAATCTAAAAACCGAAATTTTTCGCGATCACAATATTTTTTTAACTTTGTAACTCAAAGTTAACTTTGAGTTGTTTACGTTGTAACTCACCTTGTACGTTACTTAACTTTGTAAAAATAAAAATATGAAAAAATATCCGAAGTTAACAATGAAATAAAATTTTATGTATTTTCATTTTTTTAAATGTGCATATATATTGTTTAATAAGCGTACAAGGATGTCATGTGATGTCAACATCAGATTTTTTAATAAATCGTATTGATCCTAAATTTAATATGCTCCTAGATCATTAGTAATTCTTCCAATTTGGTAAAAAATACATTACAGTTTCTATATTGACGTAATATCTAAACGGTTAAAAAATTCTTTTCGAGTAAAAGAATGCGTACTTATGTATTCCCCATACATTACTGATTGATAAATAAATAAAGGAATACTAAGCATCTAGTTATTGATACCATTTGCTTTGTAGGTTCTATCATTTTATCCTATTCGACCTACCAAAATTCTACCTATAGTCAACACGGAAAATATATGTATTAAACGTTAAAGATAAAACAAAGCGTACAAAAAAAAAAACCTGTAGAATTGAAGAGAAGGTTTGGAATAAAAAGAGATAAAGATGGTTCGTGTTAAGCTTATCTTTTTAGTGGGATATGGTACATTTTACTTTTGTGATGAGGCAAATTCAGTTACTTCATTACCAGTAAAGGTACGCTAACACCCCCTGAATGTTAAATTCGAAGGTAATACAATACGTTTGCTTCAGACTCTTTACATTCTCTTTCTTTTCCACCCCTTCCGCTTTACATCTACTTTTTTATCAGCATTTCTTTCTCTTCTCTTCACACACCACTCACACTTATATATATATATATATATATATATATATATATATGTATGTAAAACTCTATCACTGTACCTTTTTCAGTTCATCACATTTGTCTTTTATTCTGTCACATAATTTATCCCCCAGATAATTTTACGTTTTAAGCCAGATTAATTTTTAAAACGCTTTTATACTTTTGTTTTAATTCGTATACGAATTTCCCCTTGATGGATTTATCTTCCTTTGAGTTTTTCCTATTATTTTCTTTAAATCCAACCATCTGTGTTTACATCTTTTTCCTGATTATTTTGGGAAAATCTCTTTTTTTAATTTTATGAAAAAAAATTTTTCATTCCTACAGATTCATACATTTATTTGTACGTAAAAGAGGTTTTCTTTTTTTTAATCTTTCCTTCCTTATATTTTTACTTTCTTTCCTTTTATTATTCCTATAAATAAATTTAGTAACGTTTATAACTATTACTTTATTGCCATTACGTAAGCTATTCACGCCGCTGGTCAATCATTGTTGCTAAATGATAGTTCATCATTTTATTACATAATACCCGGTCACGGCTCACTTCACTCGTCCGACCGTTTAGCTTTGGACCCCTGACGCGTTCATTATCCTCATGGTTGTAAAAAACCATTCGCATTTATTTGCTCGTTCAGCTTCCAGGCGGTGATCTGTATCCTCTTCGGTTTCTTGTCTCTTGAGATCCGGCTACGCTTAGCGGGACTTGATGATTTTCCTAGATTCGATCTCTTCTTAGAGGGATAATGAAAAATTGAAATAATTATGGAAGGAAGAAGAAGAAACATAAATAATGAAAGGAGGGAACGTTACATACAAAAACTGGAAAACAAAATACTGCAAGTAAAAATAAATTATTAATATTTTATTTTGCATATATACCAATGTGTATATGATACGTCAGTATATATTAATATAACAACTGACCTTCACGATACATGTACCAACGAATCGGGATTTTCCGCTAGTGATCGGTACATTCCAGTGCTAAGCTAAGAGGGATGGACACCAATATAGATGCTCATTATTAGTACTGCAATAATATAAATTTAAGTAACTGTAACTGTACTTGCAACGGTTCAAGATACGGCAAACTGCAAAACTATGAGGAAGCCGATATACCTGAACACCCTTGGTTCAGCTGTATACGGTGGGAGGCTGAGAGAATAAAAATCCCGGCGATGGTCACGCCCAATAATGTAATCGGACACATGGTTCACAACAACAACAACAAGGATGGATAGAGGTGACCAACCTGGCTCATCTCTTCCTGAAAACAAAAGCGCAGGAAGAACTCCCCTGATGTGAGTACGCTCTCCGATGGTCGGAACGGCGACAGATGGGCGAGGTAGGATATTGCTGGTATGCAAGAGGCGAACCATGGCGACGTGTAGGGCCAGAGAAGCAGCCCAATTTCTGAGGATGCCTTGGTCCGGGACACACACAAGATCCTGTTCTGGATCAGGGTACTTTTGATGAAGCTTGGGGACCCCTCGAGGTGTGTGAGGGTCGCACATGGGGAGGGCCGTATTTGCAATACGAACGGGAAAGATAGTTCCACAGAGGAGAGGCATCTAGGCAGTCCACAAGCGGAGGGTCTGGAAGCTTCGATGAGATCGGGGAGACCCCGATGGGAGGTCCAGTTACTGGACCCAAGCTTGGGGGTCGGTAGGTTAATCTGCTGCCACGGCGCTTCGCAGCGGCTGATGACTTACCTAGCGGTGGTTCTAGCTGCTGTGTGGGGTACTTAAAAATAGAAAAATAAATAAATAAAAAAGTAATGGTAACTATGAACGTTTCTTGGAATCGAGTTCGGACATCATCAAAAAAAAAAATTTTCAACTATGAATTTAATTAAATTTTGGATTGCAATAAAAATTTAATATCCAAATTTACCTAACAAACCATGAAACTTCTTTTTGTAACCACTTATTTGTGTGAATCTGGATACTCTGCTATGACACTTATCAAAACCAGAATAAGAAATCGTTTATCAATAAATTCACATCTTCGATTAGCTTCCCGTATAGTTAAGGGGATCCTACTCCCTGAATCAGAGTCCCCTGGCTAGACGGTAAAAAATGTTCAAGGATTTGCTTCGTACAACAAAAGAAAAATTAGAAAAGAAATAGCGATCGTATTAGGAAGATGGTATTAATAGGTGAAGAAAGTTATTTTGTGGACCATTAAACAAAGAAATAAGGATAAGAAATAAGAATAACATAATTGCTTTATGAGGAGTGTAGTATTATATGATGTTGAAATGTGGATATAAATAAGAGAGAAGGATTAAAGAAGCTTAAAGTTACTTGGAATATGAATCTGAAAAAAAATTGAAGGATCTAAGGATAAAATAAGAAATTAAAAAGTGGTGAAAAAGAAATTGGGAATGAAGGAATATACTTAAAGATATTAAAGAGTAGAGATGAATTAATTAGAAATATTGTTAAAAAAAATATCTATTGAAGATTAAAAGATTTACTGGCGATGGAGTAAAGAAAACAGTAAGATAATATGAGATAATAAATTCACTTATGATCGGAGAAAGATATGTTAACACTAAAAGACTTGTTAAAGTCAAGTCATTATGAAAGGACCTTGCCAAAAGGGCAGAGTCTAATTAGTTGATTGATATTTCCATAGTATATTATGTTATATTGTTTCCCAATTTTGAATATAACTGTTGAATATCCTGTTTTTTATCTCCCAAAATTATAACATTACTTGCAAAAATTACAGAATTTTATTTCGTTGCTATAATGTTGATTCGTTCATAATCTTTGAGAGTATCTTTGAACATAGCTTCAACAAGGATGTGGATGGGAAATCTACTCTCTTGGCTTATTCTCTGAAGAATTTTAGTATATTTTATCACTGAGAACAGAAAACAGAGCGATATTTTTGGTAAGCTTTTAATGGAAAACAGTAGGTTTTTTTTCAAATACTAATGTGAATTTTTTTGTTCCAAATTCATTTTTGTGGGTGCACACGCGCGCGCGCTCGCGCACACACACACACACACATAAGCGCGACAACTATGTTCCGTCAGTGGAAAATTATTAAAAAAAGAAATAATAACTTAATTTTCTTTTTTGTTAACATAAGAGACTTTATTCTATAAATTTAATTAAGTTAAACCATATATTACTTGAAAATTCGTTTTATTATAATATAGTTGACTTCATTTTCATTTAAATACATAGATAAGAATAAATGACTTCTTTCTCTCGCTCTTACGTTTTCTCTTTTCAACAAACATAAACTTCTACCATACCTTAATCTTATACTGCTGTTTTCTCCACCCTCTGTTTATCAGCCTAATCTCTTATTCCGTTAAATCCGCTGTATTCTTCTTCTCTTTACATAGCCGACATATTTCTATCTTAATTTCTATTTCAGTTCTTGAATTTACCTTACTAAAGCACAAACCACAATGCAAATGTTGGTATTTATTTGTTGAAAGTGTTTTACAATAAAGTTAAGAATGATGTAATCTATTCATTATTAAAATTAAAATATCCAACAATATAACCGCTTTTGTTACAAATCATTGTTTAATTAACATAAATGGAATAAATAAAAAAATATTGTCCACGTATGTGTGTGCATTCGTTTATATCAGCTTGTTTAATCTGTAATCTCTTTACACACGGAACTGTTAAATCTTAAAAAATATAAGTTTCATACATTTACTTTTGATATTGTGTTTTTATTTTTACTTTCTCGTTTAGATAGCACTATAGTATAGCTATAAGCTGTAAAAGGGAAAGTATTGTAATTGGTACAATTTGAGCAATTTGGGCCTTTCACTGGATCTTGACGTTTTGACACTTTAGCAAACCAAAAAATCGGTTGGAAATTTTCCGGATGTTAAATGTTCTTATGTACTTGTATATGTCCGGTGTTGGCAACTCTATTACCTTATATCTTTGGAACTACCGATCAGGTCAGGTTACTTCTACGTACGTTGCATTGATGCCATTAAATTTTCAATTTAAAAGATCAAGGAAGCGAGGCTGTAGAGCAAGCATAGAACCCTCAGGATCTCGAAATTTTGTCTAAGTAAAACCTTTTTTTCTTATGCACATTTGTTAACAATTAAAATATTATATTATTTGCGAAAATATTTTTACAAAATCACATCCTTACGTCAACAAATTCTATAAACTAGTGGCTAAATGGACATACTACATCAGTAGTATTCTTGACACCAAAAGGAGCGCTATTATTGCAGTCCTCCATCTTGGAATTTCTCCTTTTCCCTATGGGAAGTTCCCTCTTCCATCGTCCTTTTGAACCGGGAAATTTAAAATTCCATAGGGTTGCCAAACATACTAGTTTTTTTAACATTTAAAGATTAATTATTTATTTTATTTAACTTGTTAATATTTCAAAGGTTGGTAACACTGACGTATTTATTCTTTTATTCGTCTGCTATGTTGTGACGTCACAGGTAGAATTAAATTAATGAATATTGTTTAACGTGATATAAAGTAACTCGATCTGGCTGGGTCTCATACTTAATCACCCTATCGACTTGATACCTGGTGCGTTAAGCCTTGTGGCTACACCAGTTTGTCGACGGTTCAAGGGAAATTTGTTCTATATATGCAGGTTTTATACTCGTAGGTTGTGAAATTAGATTGATTCTGTTAGTGCCAACCGTTGTTACTAGTGCCACCACATACTCGCTAATTAAATACGGTATGCGCGCGCGCGCTTTATAGTTAGAATCATTGAATTAAATAAACGAAAAGATTTTTTTATCTTGCGGTTTTGGGGGCATCGACTACTTTGGTCATTAGCTTCTTTTTCTAAAATTGGTATATCGGGTTTCGAAGGTTCCGGAGTTGGGATTTTTGCAATATGGACCTTAACTTCAGATTTCTTCGGTTTCTCAAATTCGATCTCCTTTGCCTTTGAATTTGTCGAAGGCTCAGTCCTCAATGGAATAAGACTCTTTTGTCTTGCCATGTCAGCTTTAATTCTTAAAGCCTTTGGACTAGTGTCCCTAGTAGAACGAATTTTTAGCTTCTTATCTATAATCCTTTCGATTAATACTACTAAATGTGCCGCTAGTTCTGTCACGACGTCCTTTGGTTTCTTTGGTATTAAGCTGTATAATGTAAGCTGTCTATTCGAAACAATCCACAGTTTTAGGATTTTGCTAGAACTCGGCTTTAGCCGTGTGAGGGGGGAAAGTCTACCAGACATGTTGTCAACTTTTTTACGTTTTATTTCTCAAATAAGGATGTTAAAGGATTTGGAATAAATTAAATAAATACAAGGTTGCCAAATGTAAACTATTAATAATAATTGGATCTGAACAATCCAGGAGTGTAATAGGTTTCTGTGTCAGAATGTATATCATCGGTACATCTTCTGTAGTCTTGATTGTAAGAAGTTCCAGCAACTGATCAACAAAATGAAGCAACAACTTTAGAATCCTTGTTCTAATAAAGTTCATCTGCTTCAATTCATCGTTAGTAATTTGTTTGGAGGTAGTCACCTTGTTACAGTTTGTAGTTCATTCATACGATAATATTTTCTCTTTAAATCTTAATATTTATGTAATATAATGTATTTCAGTAGAACGATTATGACAGTATACAAAATATTATCGAATTGGGATCACTTTCAAATCGAATTTTGTAATCCGATATTTTATGAACAGCATAACCGAATTTTACAATATATCTAAGATAAAATATTTTATGTATCTTAATTTTTAATTTTCCGAGATACAAAAGAACAAAGACGGGTTATATATTGTTAACTGCCAAAATTATGGGTATACGGGTTTTAACTAACGTCGACGTTTCTACCGTAAGTCCAAAAATCTACCGTTTTGTGCTGAGAGTTCATTCTTCTGTAAAAATTGTATGAATGCGTAATAATGAATCATCTGATGTGTGACCCCATTGTTCCGTCTTATTAGAAGAAATCAAAGAGCAGATCAAACATTTTATTTTATTTGGAATTCAATTAAAGAAACTAATGTGCAGATCTATATAGTTACAAAATTACTACTTCATGGTGTGTTTGAAATGTTTGTCTGCCATTTTTATCCGTCACATTGATCTTTTTTTTTTTTTTTTTTAATAGGACGTTTTACATGTGATATGTGATTGTAATGTAAAATATTACTAGAGAATCCTCGTTTCTCAAAAATACCTTTATTTTTCGTTATAAGTAATCAAATTTGTAAAAAAAAAAAACCGGAAAAATCACAGTAGTTATAGAGAAAGAAAGAGAACCTCATCGTATCTGTTTTATTTCGTATTATCTTTAGAATTACATCATATTAATTACATCACAGTTGACTTAAAAAGATTTGACTTAGACTTTGTCTTGACTTAGAACTTTGTACAGGCAATGATGGAATTAATGATCCGAACACAAATAATAACAGGCTTCCCAATAACAGATAATAATAACAATACACAATAAATAATTCCAAAATAGTTCAAGGTACTGAACCGGCAATTATATAGGTAGGCTACTATGGCACAATCTATTTCAAAAAAACTACAGTTTTTCTTTAAATATTTAAAGAAAACGATTGGCTATAATAATCTTAATAATGCAATAGGTTTTTATCAACATTTCTTTTATCTTTTTGTAGGAGGGTGAGATTAGATTTAACAACCAATATGAAATGGTGACTACAAGAGATATAATACGTTACCGTTTATGTTTCCTTTTCCTGGGCCTACATTTAATTCAAAACATAAGTACGAGTATATATAAGAAATATTTTTTCTTATAAAAAGATATTTATAAATCAATTTATAAACTTTTTTTTTTAAATTGGGTTAATTATATTCTAAATTATAAATAATATATATATAACTTCAATATATAAAAATATTCTGTGCACTATGTAGGTAGACCATTTACTTACTCATATAGCCTTGCTGTAAAATGATTGGCTACAATCTAATTCAACGGACCAATAAGATTGTCCAGAGTACATTTCTATACCAATCGATTAGTAATGGTGATCGAAATTTATAATTTTACATCATCTGTTGAATGTTATGTATTCTTTAAAAAAAAAAATTTGCACAATCTGTAACTTTATATAATTTATTTTCGTTACGCCTACATTGATCCCTTCATTCTCTTGTAAGATATTTTTTTTACCGTACCTTTAACATAAATATTAAACTAGGTCGCGTCTGTATAAATTTCACCATCGCTTTATTCCTCTTCCTATATCAACCCACTTGGTTTGTGTTTTCTTTATTTATAGCTGTTTATGTATTTTTTTTTTTATCTATTTATATATTTGTCATTAAAGTAGAATTCTTTTACTAGTTTCTTTAGTTCCAAAACTTTTATATTCTGTACTTTATATTTTAACTCCTCTATTTTTAACCCTATATATCTTTAAATATTAAATAAAGTTTCATTTAAGTTCACATTATTAAATGTATAGAAAATAATTTAAATGCTACAAAAGTAAGTTGATTTTTCTCAGTTGAAATATCGTAGAAAGATGAAACTAAACTTTTATAAACCACTTCTCAGTCATCGGTAATTCAGTCAAAAAGAGACTGTATATTTAACAATAGATAAAAATAAAATTTTACTATGGTATTTGAAAAGTTCTCAGCCTCACAGAGAGAGTGTTACCCAAATATGATCAAATGACTGTGATATTTAATATAATTTTTTAAGATGACATGCTGTGGAATTTCAGATGCATGCGTTTATTTGATTGTCTGTGGTAATCGAGTAAAGCAAATACGTTGTGAAAATTTCTGAAAAAAAAAATAATTTTGACCTGTTATAAACTTTGTTTTAAAGTTTTCACCCGGCGGATATAAAAAAAGAGTTAGATTCTATTTGAAAGGATTCTTCCCTTTTGTATTTCACGGTTAGGAAATAAGATACTAAATTTAAATATGGTGATCATTCAAGTTGATGAACGCTCTAGACGCCGAAGAAACAGCTACGAAATCGTCGTAAAATTCAAAATTTCAAACATCTCGCTATACATTACATAAGCTGAAGGTTCGCCCCATTCTTTGTCAACCGATCTGTTGACTGCCATTGGCGGGACGGGTGGGCGGCGTTTGTTCTACTATCTAACCAGATAACATCAGCCGATTACTAATAACATTACACATTTGCGTATATAAAATGCAAACACTACAGACTAGTACAATACAATGACTAGCATACTAGACACAGGAGTTAGCTACCGGCAAACTTTCATTCAGCTCACGTACTGCACGGTATTCAATACATTTTGTACGATGTTTAGGTTATGCAAAAGGTTTCCGCTTGATGGGTGCTGCGTTTATCAAACAAAAACGGAATAGACTGAACATTTATTTAAACACGATTCTGATGCGTTTCTTCCACGTTTTGTTACAGTAGACAAAAGATGGATTAAACATTACATGTCAGAGATGAAACGGCAGTCCATATAACATAGTTGAAATTGCGTGAAAGAAAGGAAAATTTGGCTACGGTTTTTTGTGATTATCGTTCTGTAGTGCTCATGGATAGAAAAGTTCACCATCGGGTAGTATTACCTTTCACTACCGGATCAATATCCTACTTAATCATCCACAACTGGCCAAAAAGAAAGCATTCTTGCATGATAAGAATGAGAAGGGGAGGAGAGAGACGGTGTGTCTCGTGTTGTTAATTAAAAACTCCGCGATATCGGCTTCGAAGAAGTTCCATATGTGCTGTACTCACCGAATTTGATTCTCACTAATCGGAGAAAGTAATCACTTTTTCTTCCCAAATCTGAAGAAATGGTTCTCTGCATTTACTTCATATGATGAGGCTAAAGCGAGACAACCGCTTATTTTGTAGAGTTGGACAAATCACTTTGTAATGAGAGCGTTAAAAATTTAGAAAAATTGTTGTTCCAATTGTATCTAATTTCATGATGACTACATTAAAAAAAAAAATCATCTGAAAATTTTGTGTTTTCTTTGTGAAGCCGAGAATTTCCTAACTGCCCTTGCTGCTATATAAAGATATATTTAAATAGTAATAAATATTTTATTAAATAATAGTAACTATTTTTTGAAGGAGGTTTATTTTAATTGTAATAATAATATATTTAACATCATAAATATAAAACAAATAGTTTCCTGCATTTATTTTTAGTTAAATTTATTTAACAAAATACTAACAGTTATTTACAAAAAAAAAAGAATGTTAGTTAAAACAACTTAAGAGTAGAAAAAAAAAATTATTCTTTTCACTGACCTCTTTTATCCAGACTCATAACTTTCTTTAAGTTTTCTCATATATCCGTGAAAAATAATAAACCATATCTAAACTAGACTTTCTAGACTTTTTAAAGTTTTTACTCGAATTTTTGTTGCACTAACTTACTTCATTCTTTTTATTCTTCTTTTTTCTTTATTTTCCGTTTTTTTTTTCTTCTTATTCTTTCTATACCCTTCCGTATTTTTCTTATTTCTTCTTCATAAAATTCCTTATAACTCTGAATTCACTTGCTACTGCCTCATCCACTTTACTAAACGTCTCAAATGTTCCATATTTCTTTAATTCTTTTCTTCATAATTGAATTTATTTCTCTTGTTTATAAAAGAAATGAAATAAAGTTGGTCTTTTCAATTTATATTAATTTTGTTTAATTTTATTTTATTTGTTTTTAGAAATAAATGATTGGATATGGTGTTAAGTTATTATCAATAATTGAAAGAAAACTTATTTTCTGTTAGAATGTAATTAATTTATATAATAAGAACGTTTATATTAGTTTTGTACATTTCTTTTTATACGCCTTTACATTTTACTTTTATCATATGTTAACACATTTGTATGAAGTTTAATTTCTTCTTATTTACAAATTTTTTATAATTTAAAAATGAACAAAATTATTAAATAGGCTGTGGTATGGAGCCGTCTTGTTTACTAAACTTAATAAATTATGAACGAAAAGGTTAT
>JAAAKQ030253467.1:0-10886 GCA_010016005.3 Zanna intricata | reverse complement strand
GTTAAGGGGCCATTTACACCCCTTACGGATTTTTAGCATTATTTTATATTTTAGTTAAATATGTACTGTGATATTAGATGTAAGATTTACCTGTTTTTAGTTTTAAATTAGTTTATTTGTGATATTAGTTGTAAGATTTACCAGATTTAGTTTTTAAGTTTTAAAAATATCTTTTATGTGATGTTAGCTTTAAGTTTTATTTCGTTTATCCTATTTTAATCTAGTTTTAGTTTTTAACATTTTAATGTTATCTTCTGTGATATTAGGTATAAGGATTTACCAATTTAGTTATTTTCCAATTTAATTTTATTTATTTATTTCTAATTTTAATGTTTTTAATAATTATTTTTTTTTAATTACCAATTGGGTATTTTATCCGGGCGATGATAACACCTTAGTTTTGTTCGCCCTGGGAAAAAAAATAGAAAATAAGGTGGTTCTTAATACACTTCGAGATACTCCATTCTCCAAGATGGCGCTCCGACACGAACACGAAAAGTTAGTTTACTTAAAAATCCAGTTCGTTTACTGGAAAAAAATCCCATAATAAAGGCGAGCATATTGCCACTGATTCCTCAATCTTTGAGAGTTTACTTCTTAGAAGAAACGCAATCTTCAATTCTTGGATAAATACCGGCAAGAACTGACATGAAGTTTTTGGCAGCGTTTACTCCTTTGTATAAAAAAGAAGTTGACTGTATTGCGCTACCTATAAAATCTGGAAGTGATGGAATAGTAACAAAATATAAACAGAAACTCATCGGAATATGACGTGAAGAAGAAACTGTGAAAGGTTTATTGTTGATAGGATAGCACCTTGAAACGGGCTTTAATATACTCTCAAAATTTGTACAGACAATTGGTACCGGAAACATATGGTGGCAGTTTTTAAATTTTAACATGGGAGGCGATTCATTACTTTCGCTCTCTGGAAGCGATCGAAAGTGATGGATTTTTATAGCCGAATTTTTCGGCTTTATAAAATGTAAAACATCTTTTGCATCTATGAGAATTTTTGGTTAATTGTGATCTGATCAATCTTTTACAATCGGGCTATATAACAACAATGAAAAACTTAATTCTTCGTTAACAACAGCAAATCAAAATGTTTACTCCATTCTTTTAAGCTTACCTTTAATGGAAATATAATTCCCTTCTCATCAAATGAATATGCATTCACAGAAACATTATTCTTTTCTTCAAAAATTTTTATCTCGTCTAAGGCAGTTGGAAAATATAAACCATGAAAATCAAATTTATCTAAAAGATTGATATACCGCATGTCTACTCATTCATGATGAGTCCTTTTACGAAATGACAGAGGACATACCTTTAAAACAGAATTCATCCTCATTCTTTTGTATTAATAACCGCATGTTTATGAAGAAGTTTGGGCGGCAACTGGATATAACATGAACCTCTTAAGGGATTAAATTTATTCATCCTTACTAGAAAAAGGGATCTTCCCTTTTTACCTTAGGTCATTAATTAGTTCTCACCAGTAATCCTAGAGAGCCTTTTATATTATTCACAACGGAATGCATGAACGGAATTACTTACGCTCATCCTCATTACCCGCTACTATTTCCAATTCAGGTTTTGTTATTTTATGCCTATCCTTGACGTCAATCCCTCTATCTCACACGTCTTGAACAATTCCAGCCCCGCCAAATACTTTGTTTTTTAGGTTACGTCTAGGCAAAGAATTGACGGTCATCGAGTTTCATCTTAATATCCACTGCGATAAAAGGTTCACGTTGTGGGACCGCTTCTTCATTAAACACATATAGGTCACCAATATTTTTTGAATGAATAATTTTCTCAACTTCATCAATAAGTAAACTAAAGATATGAATGGAGAAATACAAAAACTAGCTGAAGCACAAACAGATGCAACAGCAATTTCGCTGTGGAATTTATACTTGTAATTGTCGATAAAAAAAAAATCACAATAGCATGCGACAGTAAGCGTTACTATGAACGCTATCACAGTACATCATTCTTATATTATATTGTTTTAAAATCTTTATTACAGTTTGAAGTATGAAACTATGAGGACTAACAATTGCAATTTTCCACTGAAAACATTTCAAAAGTTTTTTCATTAATTTCATAGCGTTTCTACCATACAGATAATTAGTAATTCTAATTAATTAATTTATCGAAAAATAATAATATGCTTAGATAGCGGAGATTGTGGGAGTGGCGAAGAAGGCGGTGACGTCAGAGGTCAAGGTTGTTCCAAAAAAGACGACATTCAGTCATTACTGTTGCCATGGGACTTCTCGTAGGCAAAAGTCCATAGATTTAAAGAATTTTAAAACACTGACACCTAAAAAGCAGGCACTTTAATGATCTGGGCACAGACTTTTCTACCCATTTTGTCGATTCAGGATCTGCTGTCCAATACATTTCTGTTAGTTCTGTTACTGACATAGTTGAAAATCTTCCCTTTTTACCTCAGGCTATTAATTCGTTCTCGCCAGTAATCCTAGGGAGCCTTTTAACTGGATGCTATACCATTCGGAACGAACGCAACAGTGACGGGAGTTTGCATTTTCTCCCTACAATTTGCAGAGCCTGAACTGATGTCTCATGCTGCTGTCTTTCTTGTATCAAGCGGGTCATTGTTTTTAACTGGCGGTTTTAGATTATAATTTTAGTTCATGGACGGATTTGGTATTGGTGTTTCATTCCTTTGGGAGTTTGTAGAAATACTGGAGCTGAATTCAGGGGGTTGGCTGTTCAATAGCCCAGTGCTCCTGGAGTGATTCCCCTTCAGTCCATCCATTGAAGTCCTTTCCGTGCTAGCGCCTTTCGGGCTGGCAGGAATACGACTTTCAAGGCCCTAGTATTTGGCGGAAGCAATGCTACTCCCCCTTTCGGAGGAAGTCGCATGTGGTGGCTGAAGTAAATCATAAGTATGTGGAGGAAAATGTGTAGTAGGTGAGGAGAAGTTTGGCGTCTTCTAAAGTTTGTCTGCCGTTCCTGCAGGTTCTCTGCTGGGCTCTGTCTGCTGGAACCTAATCGTGTCATGGTTCTTCTTTTCTTCATTTGCCTCCCTTTCCATCTGAATTAGATTAATGCAAACTTTTTGCTAGACTGCTCCTTCTTCTCTTTAATTCAAGACTGCATCCCCTGTACTGTGTGTGTTATATTTCAAATTTATATTAAAGGGCCATAACATTAAAGATAATTACTTTTATTTTTTATTGACTGTTTAATTTTAATAATACCAAAATATATACAGATTATTGCATTGGAATAATTATTGATAGTTCCCTTTAACTTAATTTTGGAATGAGATCTTGTTTCCATTTGTTTTAAGATTAAATAAATTGTCTATTCCACATTTTGCAAGGCTATTGAAGGCTATTGTCTACTAAGAAGCTCAAATTACTTATTGGAGTCGGATGCTTTCTTGAAATGTATAAAGGTTCCTTTAATAGTTTTATTTGATTGTGCAGTCTCAAGATTTTTAAATGAAGTATTTGACCTGGATTGTCTAAAGCTGATTTAATATCTATCTATGGGTTGAGTTGTTTATTTAGCTGTTTTAAGATCAATTTGGACAGGATCTTAGTTGGTTTTTATTAATTTTACATAAAAAATTAATTTAATGTTTCCAAAGTTCTTATCTTTTTCTGTTTAGCCTCTGGAACTACCGTAAGGTATTACTTCAGAGGATGAATAAGGATGATATGTACGAGTGTGAATGAAGTGTCTTGAACAATCTCAGGTCGACCATACCTGAGAAGTGTGGTTGAAATGTTTTCAAAGTTATTGAATTTAAAATATATTGAAATAAAAAGGGCAAATAAATTACACATATTTTTTATTTGTACTTATTATTTATCAGAAAATGTTTTTGTTGTAAAGGTCTCAAACCAAACTATTTATTGTATTGTATACACATATATTAAATGATGTTCTTAATAATCTAAGTTTGTAAATGTTGTTTTGACACAACACTACATTATTGATATATAAGTTCAGCAAAAATAAATGTATGAACAATAACTTAAATTTAAAGTATGTTACTTAAATTTACTTAAGTATGTAAATTAAGTATGTATTCATTTACTTAAGTATGTTACTTAAATTTAAAGTATGTCATTTAAAGTAGCGAGATAATAAAAAAAAAATCACTTTATCTTAAAATACTACTCCTGACAGTGGATGTGGCATGTTTTCATTTACATATCATCCTTTTTTAAAATGGGTGTTTAAATGAAAATGTTTAATGCAACAGGAAATACCTATATAGCTTTCAAACTACAAAGAGGATTTGTAAGAATAAGCATGCAACACAAAATATTTATTAATAAATGCAGCAATCTAGGAGTATATAATTTAATCTGTAGTGATTTCCCTAACTTATACATTGATCAAATGCATCACCCACAGACACAAAGAACATAAACTGAAAAATACACACACCAGAATCAAACTTTGGAAATCATTTCCTGAGCAAAAAGAAGTCTGAGAACTAAACAGAGCTGAACTGCTGAGTAAAATTCTTAAAAAAACTAAAAAAAAAAACTGAAATCAATAACGCATATGTAAAAATACATATGTTGTATTCATCTGTACTTTTTCTTCTTAACCTTCGTGAGTGTTGAGCATGGTGAACACTTTAACCTGTCTATATAAATAATAAGAATATGCTGAAGGGGAAAATGGAACCTGAATATGCTTTCTGATTAGCAGACTGAAAATTCCAGAGGGATTCCAGAGGTTGAATACTGGAAAAAACTAAAGATAAGAAGACATTAAACTGTCATACTACAAGGCAAATAATTGCTTAAAAATCCAGTTTTCTTTAAATCTGTTTGATTAAAAGATCCTGCCTCCATTCAGTTTTGGTTTGCAGGTTTGAAATAAGCATAAAATATATATAACATATCTTACTGAATGACTGTAACAAAAAAGACTTCATTTTCTTAGATGGATATTGTCCAGTTTCTATTTCCGCATTGGCCAAAGTTATAATTTAATAACATGTCAATATCTCACAGCTATATACAGGGAGAAAATTACAAGATTTATTATTCCTGTGACATAAAAAACTATTAATAAATCTGACCTTTTTGGCTTCTGGCTGCTTTCCACTGACAACTAACTATAGCACTTGCTCCCAAGAAAACTATTAACTCAAAAGTAGTGAATTTTTCAAGAGTGCAAAACATTTTTCTTGATGCATGTATATTTTGTTCTAAGCTGTAAATTATGAAACTTTTTCCATGACTATTTAATGACATCATTTAGAATTACTTTTGATTGCATTAACATAAAAATATTTACCCAACGTATTTGCTACAAGGGGTAACCTACCCCTTATAAAACATGTTACACTTTTTTATGAAAAATATTTTAAAAGTCTTTTATTTACCACATTCCTTATTCATTTAAGTAATACTTTTCTGTGTAATTTGTAACAACCTGAGTGTCTTTTTAAGTGAAATAGTTATAATGTACAAGTTTTATAGTAAATAGATCTAATGAATCATAAAAATGAATAATTGTAATAATGAATAGATCTTAGTGAATAACAAATAAAGGCTAAAACTTAAGATAAAAATGCAAAGCTGTTCACAATCTTAACTGAAGAAGGTGGATTTTGTTTCTAAAAATAATTGTAACTGTACTAAAATTTTATTCACAATAACCTCTTTAATTATAAATAACTTTATTTTCTCATTTTTATACATGGTTATTATTACTTGCTATGTGAAGAATAAAGATACAATATTGCTCTTTAATAATATGTTTTTGGCATTTACTTTATCTGCTACAGAAGCGGATTTTCTGGAAAACTTTTTTGAAAGTAAGTACTCTTCACAAATGAGCTGTAATATTTCGGGATAAGTCCCTTCTCAAGCAAAAATTTAAGATCTTTTTCTTTATTATTATTATCCTTCAACTGTAGCTAAGTTTTATAAGCTATGCCACTGACTATTAGCATCTGAAAATGTTCACTTTTTCTGAGCGACTTATGAACTAAGGTTTGAAAATCTTTATCAGCAAAAGAACTTTTATATGAAAACTGTAAGAATTCGTTATTCTCAAATTTCAGTACTTTTATTTTTTTTCTGTTTAGCCTCCGGAAGTAAAATAAAATATTACTTCAGAGGATGAATGAGGATGATATGTATGAATGTGAATGAAGTGTAGAAATTTCAGTACCTGAATCATAAAATAACACATTTTTTCCTAAGAATTTACATTATTTTGTCCAAAATGAATCTGTCTGCTTCACATCTAAAAAATCATAATACGTTAATTCCTCCTTTACTTTGTATGGCATGCCTTTCTTTTTTACTGCCTTAATGTTTGCTACATATTGGGCAGGTACAAAAATTGGTCCCGATCTAGTGATCGCTTAACCTTAAAAAAATGTATTACAGAATTGCTGATGATTATGAAATTACAGTAAATTTTGAATGATCATTGTGATCGTTTTTATAATCTTAAAACTTGTAATTTTTTACTTTCACAATCATTTTTTACTTACTTCTTTTTCTGTAGTTCAATGAATCATCTTCATTTTGTGAATGCCCAACTATGAAATATTTTTTTGTGATTATTTTAATTTTATAATTCTGGACAGCATGTAGAAATGTTCCAATTAAGAACCTGAAAAAAAATGCAAAATTATAATTCACAAGAAAGCCCGGACTTACTAATATATTCATTATAATAATTACGCCAATCATCTGTATACAATAACATACATGATTTTGTCATGTACAAAATCTAATTATTGTTATCTTACATATTTTTTTTCTCTCTACCACATTGATCGCTATAGAAGGTTATTTCTAATTCATCAAAGTTGCATTCTATTGATTTCTGTTGCAGATACATTTCAATTGCACCCTCATTACAGTAACCTTCGTGCCACACATAACAACTAGTATCATCGTCACTAATATCTGTTATAGTGAAATTCATGGAGCTCAATTCTGATTTGTAGTAAAAGATAGAAGAATTTCCTCTTGGTCTATAGTTCTGCTTGCAAATCATAGACAGCTATGTTAAAGTTCTTACCACTTTGCTTTTTATCTTGTTCTGTTTCTGATAAACAGTGTTGGGTTCTCAGATTTCTGCAATGTATATATATTTTTAATAAAATTTAAGATTTACGTAGTTTTTTTTTTTTTGTTATTCGTTACGGGGCCTTTTAACCCCTTACAGGTATTTTAACTTTTATAGTTTTTTGTTATCCGTTAAGGGGCCTTTTACACCCCTTACAAATTTTGTTTTATTTTATTTTTAAGAATGTAACTGTGATATTAGTTGTAAGATTTACCTTATGTTAGTTTTAAGTTTTAGTTCATATCTCATCTGTGATATTACTTTTAAATTTTAGTCAAGGTGTTTAATTTTAATTTTAGTTTAGTTTTAGTTTAATTTTAATTTAGTTTTTGTTTTTAACATTTAAACTTTCTTTCCCTTGTAATATTAGTTGTAAGTTTTTAGTGAAGTTATCTTTTAAGTTTTTAGTTTAATTATTTATTTGTTTTTTTATTTTCTATTTACTTTTAGGTTTTAGTAATTTTTATTTAATCTGGGCGATAATAACGCCTCTGTGTTTTTCGCCCACAAAAAGAAAATTAAAAAAAAAAATAACGATTTTCCCTTCTTCAATAAAATTTTTAGATGTTTGTTTTTGAAGGTAGTAGCTTTCAATGTTTATTTTAGAATTTATGTGATTTCTGACATCATTTTCTACATTATCGCAAATTTAATCATGAGAATTGTGTTTTCCCCTTTGTCCTCTACAACCACACGATTCTTTGAGCTTTTATTATAAACAGCGTTGATAACTCTATCATTAATATCAAGAATCACTTTGAAAAAGTGTTTGTACATGAGAATTTTGTGATCATCAACAGTAAAATGAAATGCATTTAGATTTTTTGTGTTATCTTTAATTTATTTGTATTTTGGTTGAATAGTTTGCAGATGTTTGTAAATAAAATCTTTTCCAACTAATGTCAGATAAATTGTAGAATTGATGGAAAGTACATTGCATTTCATTTTCATTTATTTTATCATGGCATATCAACTTGCATTTGTCTCCACAGATTTCTTCTTTTTTTTATGCTGAGATAATTCCCTTTGTTTTTTCAACAGTTACATATTGTTTCCCATGACTTCTTAAAAATTTTACCTTTGTTTTAATCCATTCGGAGTATATGTGAAGACGTTATTTTTCTTAGACAGTTTTCTGGTTCTTTTTTTCAGAATTTGTGGGTTATTTTCATTTAAAAATGACAGCAGCTGCTTCAATGACTATAATATTATTTCTGTTTTAACTGATTATCCTGAGATATAGATTTCTCAGTCAGTACATTGTCTTCAATATTATCATCATCTCTGGTGGATGACTATCATACCATATACTTATAATACTCTTAATATCATATCCTTATTTGCAGCAACTCGTATAATGCACTCCCAGTTTAAAAAAACACCCAGTTTAAAAATCATAATAGAAGAATATACACATAGAAAAAGCCTGGTGATACTGCAAGTATCAGATTACATCATGATTAAATAAAGATTTAGAAATCAACTCCTCAACTGCAAAGCATATCCTGGAGCAGACATTGATAGCAATCATAATTTAGTGATAATGAAATGTAGATTGGGTTTAAAAATCTGTAAAAAAAATTTCAGGTGAAGATTGGTGAAATTTAGATAAGCTTGAGGAAAATAAGGTAAAGAAGAATTTTCAGGAGGAATCGCAAGAGGTCCGAGTAAAAATGATAGGGTAGAAAATATAGAAGAACAGGAAAATGTTAAAAAGAAATTCTTAAATCAGCAGAAACGAACTTAGGTGGAACAAAGAGTACTGGCAGAAAACCAGATATCAGAGAATATATTGCAGCTGCTGGATGAACGTAGAAAATATAAGAATGCTAGTGAAGAAGGTAAAAGGTACTATCGACAGTTAAGACATACTATAAACAGGAAGTGCAAATTAGTGAAAGAAGAGTGGATTAAAGAAAAGTGTTCAGAAGTGGAAAGAGAAATGATTATTGGCGAAATAGACAGAGCAATCAAGAAAAGTAAGGAGTATTTTGTGGTACATAAATTAAAATCCAACAATGTGTTAAATATAGATGGTACACCAATTTGCAATATGAAAGAAAAGGTTGATAGGTGGGTGGAATATATTAAAGAATTATACAAAGGAAATGAATTAAAAACTGGTGTTGCGGTGGAAGAAGAGGAAGTTGAATAGGATGAAAAGAGAGATACAATACTGAGATCTGAATTTAATAGAGCATTAAAAGATCTGAATCGCAGAAAAGATCCTGAGATAGATGGGTGCAAGTAGAATTAAAACGCAATACAGGTGAGGAAGTGAAAGACAGATTATACAAACCGGTGTGTAATATTTACAAAAAAAGGAGCAGGATACATGTGAAGAACACAAAACAATTATAACTACTCATGCATCAAAATTCTTGACTAGAATTATGTGCAGAAGAGTTGAGAGGAAAGTAGAAGTAGTGTTAGGAAAAGACCAATTTGGTTTCAGGGAAGTATAGGAACAAGGGAAGCAATTTTACTTCTCAGATTAACAGTAGAAGGAAGATTAAAGTAAAATTAACCAACATACATGCCATTTATAGACTTAGAAAAGACATTTGATAATGTAGACTGGAATAAAATGTTCAGCATTTTTAAAAATTTAGGGTTCAAGTATAAAGATAGAAGACCAATTGGTAACATTTACAGCAACCAAATTACAACAATAATAATCAAAAAACATAAGAAAGAAGTGCTATTAAAAAAGAGAACCCAACAAGAATGTTCCCTATCCCCGTTACTAATCTTTATATAGAACTAGCTGTTTGTGATTGATGATTTGATTTATTAATTAGTTTGGTTGTTTAAATTTTTAATTAGTACGTTTTTAAAACCTTCAAAATTTTATTTTGGGCCATAATAACATAAAAGTGTTTCTATCCACAAAAAAAAAAGTTTTTGTTGTTAAAGAACAATTTAAATCCAGAGAAATATTGCAAGGTGAAAAGATAAAGATGCTATGATTTCCTGATGATGTAGTTATTCTAGCAGAGAGTAAAAAAATTTAGAAGAAACATTGAATGGCATGGATTAAGTACTATGCAAAAACTACCGCGTGAAAATAAAAAAGAACAAAACGAAAGTATTGAAATGCAGTAGAAATTATGTAGATGGACCAGTGAATATAAAAATAGGAAGAGAAAATATTATGGGAGTAGAAGAATTTTGTTATTTGGGAAGCAGAATTACAAAAGATGACAAAGCAGAAGCGATATAAAATGCTTAGTAGTAGAGATGAAATGAGTTTTCAGTCAGAAATATAATTTGCTTTTATCAAAAATTAATTTAAATGTCAGGAAAACATTTTTGAAAGTATTTGTTTGGAACGTAGCTTTATATGGAAGTAAAACTTGGATGATTGGAGTACCTGAGAAGAAAAGATTAAAAGCTTTTGAAATGTGGTATTGTAGGAGAATGTTAAAAATCAGATGGGTGGATAAAGTGACAAATGAAGAGGTGTTGAAGTAAATCAATGAAAAAACAAGCATTTGGAAAAATATAGTTAAAAGAAGAGACATATTTATAGGCCACATATTAAGGCATCTTGGAATATTGCTTTGATACTGGAGGGACAGGTAGATAGGAAAAACTGTACAGACAGGCAATGTTTGGAATATGGAAAACAAATTGTTAGGGATATAGGTTGTAGGAGTTATACCAAAATGAAACCGACTGGCACTAGACAGGGAATCTTGTAGAGCTGTGTCAAAACAGTTAAAAGGCTAAAGTCCAAAAAAAAAGAAGATAATCCAAAAACGTTTTTTGCCCTTCCAAAAAAAAAA
>JAAAKQ030253456.1:0-10886 GCA_010016005.3 Zanna intricata | reverse complement strand
CCGGAGATCCCGGGTTCGAATCCCGGTCAGGCATGGCATTTTTCACATACGCTACAATTCATTCATCTCATCCTCTGTAGATATACCTTAACGGTGGTTCCGGAAATTAAAATATATATATATATATATATATATACGAATCCAAAATAACTATTTCTTCTAATTAATGAATTCCTAAATTTATTCTTATTCTGATATTCTAAATTTAATTTTTCCATAGCGGTAAAATATATTTTAAAGGGATAATTAAAAAAAATAATAATTGAAAACTAAATTTATAATTTTTAAATTTTATACAAATTATCGAGAAGTACAAGTTATGGAAACCGCGTGTCGTCATATACACAGTAATACTGGTAAAGCCGATCAAATTAAAAGCATCTATACTGAAGTGGAAGGGTCTTTGAACCACGATACAACCTTATAAAAAAAAAAAAAATAGATAAATTCAGATTTCTTAAAATAAAAATTGTAGGATCAAAACTTGAAACGTATTCTAATAAAAATGATAAATATTTTATATTAATAAATAATAATGATGAAAATTTATCAATCGTGTCAAATGAGAATAACTTATGATTTATTGTATATTGCAAAATGATTTAATAAAATATTTAAAATTATCTTTTTAACTATATCGCATATAATTATTTCAAAGATATAATTTTTTTTTTTTTTTGTTAACTATCTTTAAAGTTTTAGCGAATTAAGAAAATATTTACACTAGTTCAAAATGTAATTAAATTGTAGGAATTTTTGTAAAAAAATTATAAGGAATTCTGGAATATTATCATTACAATATGAATAGGTATTACAGTACAAGAGCTAATTAAAAATAAGCTTGAAATTTTGACTTATTTAGAGTAATATTTATTTTTTTTAATTCTAATAAATAATTTTTTTTTTTAAATGCGACGGTTTAATATAATTTTAAAGCACAGTTATTTATTTTTAATTTACGTGTACAAAATTTAGGTTTGATTTGAATCCTATAATAGAATGAGGTTTTTACTTTAAAATTATTTACCTTAAAATTATGCAATATTAAAAATAAGATTGAAAAAAAAAAGTTAGTAAAAGTTTTGGGGTCTTAGGTAACCCTTAATAAAATATTTCTTCATTATAAACTAAAAAAAAATGGTACCCACCTTACAATGGTACCTTGATCGACAGCTATCTCATATAATATTTTTTATATCAAACAGAACTTGAAAAACAGATAATGTATCAGAAATTATGAAAATTAAAAAAAATGAAAAATATTTTTTCAGATCCCCTGGGATCCCTTCTTTTAAAAGGATTCTCATGAAATGGATATAATTGTATTTTCAATTTCAATCCTGAAAATTAAGGTTTAAAAAATATAAGTACTAGTCCCACTCAGATCCCTTGTTTTTTGGACTTAAAAATTTATTTACTGAAATAATTAATTTCAATAATTTAATTTCAATAATTAATCTCAATAACTTATTGAAATAATTAATTATTTCAATAAGTTACCCCGATTTGATGCAATATTATTACCAGTGCAACATGAAATTCGCCTTGTGCTAGTGCCAGGGCTACTTTGAATTACACGATTTTCATCATTAATCCGATTATTTTTTTGGCGTTCGACAGAAAACTAACACATTTTGGTTCGAAATGAACCAATAAAATTATTTTTTTTTCGTTCGTAAATGGTGATACACCGAAGAATGTTTAGTGGGAATGCTTTAAAAAAATGTTTAAGTCCAGAAAGAGTAATACTGTTTTATGTCTATTTATTATCTGTTCTGCTTCAACAAAAAAACGATTTTTAAAAAGTTTTAATTACTTTTTATTGGATGTATTTACATTAATTCTCTCAGAATTAAATTCTTTAAAAGGTTTTTTTACTAAATCTCCTACATTTATTAGTCATTTAACAAAGTTGTTGCACTACAAATTTAAAAAAATAATTGTTTTTTGACACCGAATTTTGTGTTTTATGCCGAATATCTTAACTGTTTTGAAGAGAGTTCTGGAAATTATTTTTCCAGCTCAAATTACCCACAATTTTAGTTCTCAATTTGGGTCCCAAAATTACAGTAGTTTCTTTTTATTAGAAGAAATCTACTCTAAAACAAAGCATTTCCAGACCTATGTTTATATGAAAATTTTTATTTTTCATCAGTAGAACATGTAATGAAAGATTCTCCGCTTCTTCATGGGACATGTGTATATATTGTGTGAATTTGTGTGACTTCTCCCGCTAATTCTTTAAAAATGGATTATAATTGAATTTGTCTAGATTATTATTAAAAAAACAATAAATAATTTAAAAAAAATAATTATTAAAAGACAATAATTTTGGAAAAAAATGAAATACAGCGTATAAATACAGTATTCACTATCGTGTTTATATAATTTTAAAAAATATGACTATTCCACTTTTGACAGTTCAGTAGATACCGGTTTTGAGCATAGATAAATAAATATGATGGATATTTGAAGTTGTTAAATCTCTTAAGTAGGTAGAATAAAAGCTTCCCTTAAAAAATAAATTATTTTAAGTTGGAAAAAAACTGCGTTAACTTATTGAATGATACTAAGAAACGGTGCCTAAGCCTACTAATGTTGTACGATGTGCAAAATTATAAAAATATAATTTTTGTTAAATTATGCGGTAAAAAATTATATATTAATTACAATTAATATTTCTACAGATAATAAAACTTATTAACAATTATATTAAACTAATAATTGATTTGGCCTTAAAGGGAAAAAATGGATTAAATTAACTCTAAATTTAATTTTTACTCAACCATACTTTTCCGGCTAATTTAATTCAACTACGATAATTATGACAATAAACAGTTAACGTCATAACTTAAATGACTGAATAATCATTTCTTGTATGATCTTTTAATAACACGTAATTAATTCGTAGAAAATATTTTACGTTTGTCATTAGTATGTTTTTATTTTTATTTTTTTTAATGTAGGATATTTAATTCTTTTGAAATAATTACTGCACAAAAATTTAGAACAACATAGCCTGCTCTCTTTTTTTTTTTCTTTTTTTTAATTTTTTTAATGTTATTAAATTTTATTATGCTACCCTATATTTTAAATAATTAATACTTTATTTTTATAAATTATTTATTTAACAGTTATTTAAACAATTTGTTTTTCTTTTAAGTGAACTGAAATAAATTGAATTAAATTTAAGTTTAAAAAACCTACAAATAAGTAAAAAATTTATCTTAATTGATATTTTATTTCTACTTGATTCGTGGAATTTAAAAATTAAAAATACAAACAAACAAACAAGTAAACAAAAAAGAAAATTGCACTTCAATGTACACGTGTCTTAAATTCGTTACTTACAAGAAACAAAACTTGATTCCTTTCCAGACGTCATGAATTTTTATTTTGTTTATCACTAATATATATTATTGGATATAATTCAGATATTTTAGATAATACAATAAGTTAAACGTGTCGTGCAATATGGCCTTTTTACTGCCATATTTTGAATTTTAATTTAAATTCTGAATAACTCTTGGAATTTTAATATTACTATTATTAAAATATTAATATTAAATGTTTATTAAGTTTTATGATTATGAAAGAAATTTTTTCATTTATTTACTAAAAATAAAAAATAATTCTTGTGCAGTTCCACCAAGAAGACAGACCTGTCGTTATTTTATTTTTGTATTTTTTTTTTTTTTTTTAAATATTCTTTAAAATGGAAGATAAGTATGCCCGCCAGTACTGCGTTAATATGTTAATATAAATTGTGTTATTATATTTGAAAAATTCTGAGAAAAAATTTACCACAAAAAACTATCTGCCCCAACCTCTCCGGATATAGTGACCCCAAAACTTTACCAATAAATTACCTCATATTCACGAGTCTGTACAAAATTTTAATAATAAAATCGGTTATATTCACTCCAAAGTTATTAAGCTTGAAAGCACGCTAACACAGGTACATACATTACCGTCCAATTTTTTTTTTCTTTCTTTTTTTTTGATTTTGAGGTCCTAGAGTCATGAAACGTCCAGTAACTCAAAAAAACCCAAGCCCATTTTTGACCGATTACCATACTTATTCTTGTTAGAGCTATGATGCCAGGGAAGTAAAATAAGTTAATTATGAATACAAATGGTCTAAATGATAAAGGGATCTATTACACTTTTTTTCTATTTATAATCTATTATATTTAAATGTTAAGTTATTTATTTATCGATACAAAGGGAAGTATTAGTTTTAGCATAATTTATTTTCTAATTGTTTATGGATGAAAGAAAAATGGAATATAAATGTTTTTTTTTTAGTTTTGATTGATTTGTTTTTTTAGTTTTGATGTACGTATATGCGAACATTCCTCGCACATTTCTGTTTTTCGGGGTCCAGGGGTCAGTCATGTAAGATTGAGAATTTCAAAAAACTCATATTCCATTTTTTGACTGATTACCATTCCAACTCTATTGGAATGACTAGCTCTGGATGAACTTTGATTGGCTCATAGTTCTAGAGCTATGACGCCAGAAAAGTAAATAATTAATAATATTGTAACATATTATTGATGCATAAAATAAAAACCTTTTTTTATTTATTATGACACGAGTTATTAAGCTTTAACATTCAACGGAAGTGATATAATAAAACTAGTATAAATTTTTATTGTGTAGCACTGTATACAGGACCTTATTATCGTAAAATTAAAATATATGTACAATATATGGGCATGAAGTGATAAAGTATAATCTTGAAATATAGTCAAATATGAATATTATTAAGCTAAATAGGAAATTAATGAACACAAACATCCGTTTTATATTCGTGAGAAAATATTTCTTAACTAACAACCGGAAAACAAAGTGATGTCATTTCAAATTTTATACGCGCTCTTGCACGCACAAATATACACATATCGCGTAATATTACAATTACAATAACTAACTATTTACCAATTTTTCAAAGAAAAGTACTGTATTACTTTCTGTTGCACGGTGGGATTGAGGGATGAAATGGAATTTTCTTTACATTTTGAGTTACGAGGAATACGTAAATACCATTCCCTTAAAAATTAATTTCCTTATATATATTAGTTCTTCGGGACTTTCACAACCTATTGTACTCTTAAATTAAAATTATTATTAATTAAAATTAATTACATCATCAAATTACGGTTATAATTTAATTTTCTTGCAACCAGAAAACATATTTTATTATTAAATAATCTAAAACAAAAAAAATTACTTCTTTTAGTTTGCTCATTTAATATGTTTTGTATATTTCTTGCGCAAAAAACTTATACTAAATAATTATACAATTATAATATACAATAATTAGTGGAGGAGGAGGCTATTCGTTGTATAAATGGTTGACTGAAGGCGAGAGGCTTCCATTTGGCTCTAAATAAGGCTATGAATAAATCATCTCTGGTTGCCAGGGTTGGAAGACGTAGAATGCGGAACATCCATATGGATATAGACGGTACTAGGGTACTGACGTTGAGACGCGCTAAGTATCTCGGTGTTGTTACAGAAGAGCCGATTATATGATAGCATTTGTGACAAATATCTGCACGCAGTGAGTCTGTCATTGATAGTCTTAGCAAACTAATGTGAAATCATAGAAGAAGGACCTCGTGTCTCTCGTAGATGCTTAATTTTTGCAGTGGCCTCTTCCATCATATTTTATGCCGTTCCTGTTTGGGCTGAGTCAGTCATTCGATAATAAAAGGAATAGTGACAAGAGTATTATCTTTACAGAGACGCGTGGCGGTAAATATTGCTGTGGTGTACCGCACTGTCTCAAAGAATTCAATAGAGGTAGTTGCCGGGACTGCTCCTGTACATCTAAGGGTCCTGAGGATAAAAAAAAAAAACAGTTGCGGGACTGCCTAACAGAAGTGAAAACTTAAAACAATGAGTACCGATCATTGGTTAATAATTATATTTGATTCTATTGCTGATTAAATAAATGGTTAATAAAATAAATAAATAAATACATATTTATTTTGAATTACGCGGGCAATAATGTAAAATATTTTAATATTGAAAAAAATGGAGAAAGAGATAAAGATTGAGAGATAGAAAGAAAGAGAGCTTTAACCGAGGAAGATATCATCTCTATAATACAAAGCAACGTGCTCTGGATAACTACAACAGTCTTTCTATACTGTATTAAAGTATACGTACATGCGTACTCTTTCTGCTAATAAGTGTTCATACGTATTATGCAGAAAGAGAAAAAGAGCGGGAGAAAGAAAGAGAATAGAAATCAACGTCTTTCTTTACTGTATATTGATATAAACGTATGTGCGCATATGCATAATTAAACAGAAAGAGAGAAAGAAAGAGAGAGAAGTGTACTGGGAATCACCGACGGATCATCGATGTTTTTTCTCCCACCTCTCATTCTATATATATATATATCATAAGCATATAATACAAATTCTCGTTCCATGTCTCTCTCTCTCTCTCTCTCTATATATATATATATATATATATGTTTAGCGTCTCGTGACGAGTTTTGATTACGAGTCAGCTATTTTTTTCTCCATGCAAAAGTCTATCACAAAAGTGTCCGGTACAACGCGCCAAAAAAAAAGTTTCATTTCAAAAGGGTGCATCATTGGATGACTAAGACCGAGGCATGAGAATTATTGCTGGCTGAGTGGCAGGAATCCTGGAATAATTTCCAACAGGTGCATGGACTCGCAGAATTATCCCTAGACTTGATGTGTGGATGAGAAGAGGCTTTGAGGAGGTGGGCTTCTACCTCACGTAACTCCTCACGGGACATGGGGGGTTTGAAGCATACCTCCATCGATTCAGCAGAAGGTCTACGCCGATATGTAGATTCTGCGATGGTGAAGATACTGTAGAGCATACCTCACCGATGAGAAGTAGTAAAACATAACCTTGGATTGGACTGGCTATCTCCAGAAACAACTATGGAATACATGCTATCTGGAAAGAAGGAGTGGGAGAATAGCACTGTTAGCAGCATGCACACTCAAACCAAAATCAATAGAAGCCAGATAATGGGATGATGTCTAACCTAACAGCAGAATCAGAGGACTATTAAGTTACTGGATGCTCACAGATACTTATTATGGACCTGAGAGATAGGTGAAGAATGAGAACCGACTGGTAAAAGGGTGAAGGACAGTCTCCTGAGAACTGTCGTCCGTCCGCACTTGTGCGGATAGGCGATAGTGATGAAGCACGGTAACTCCTGATCTCTGGACCCCAAGGTATCTCCCGGAGCTGAGTATTGCTTAATTGCGGGTCCGGCTCCTGGAGGAAAGAAGTGGTTAGAGGAGGTTTTGTGGTAAAGGGGCAGGCACATATACGCATTTAAATAATATCTTGCGGAACCTGGTTTGAACTGCACAATCCCTCATGAAGATCCCATGGGGGGTGCGTAACTGGTATTCCTTCATAACTCATCGATAAAAATAAAAACTATGAAGATCATTTATCATTAAGAATATATAATTGAACACTACTCTATTTGAAAGAGGCATTATTGTTAAAATTTTCCGATGAGTTCGATTATTCATTTCGGATAATTAATGTCTGGGATAGTGATAAATAGGATGTAAAATATTTTTTAATTTTATTTATTTATTTTTATATAACGGCTCTAATTAAAACTAAGTTGCCTCTTTTTAATAGACTATATCACAAATTTTTTTGAAAAAAAAATTGCAGAATTTACATTATCATTTTTATAAAAATTATTTCCAAGAAATCTGTTAAAAAAAGAGAATAGAAGGAAATTGAAAAAGAGCAATAGCAATTTAAAATTTGTTGTAATGTAGTTGAGATAAAATTTATTTTTAATATATCTAAAGATAAGCTAGACTGATTAATTAATTAACATGAATTAAAAATTGTCGTAGTTAATTAAGGATATTATTTAAAGCAAGAATAAAAATAAAAATTAAGTTCAAACAATTCAATCTTTTTTTTATTTTACTTTAATTTTATTATATTTTCTTTTTTTTATAACTTTAGTTTTCTAATTTTTAATTTTAATATATATATGTATAAAGAATATACATAACCATATATATATTCTTTATATAACCGTTGAATATTTTTCTTGGAAGGTTGACGACCGATTATGAAGAAAATAATACTCAGCCTCTTAATATTCTTAAAATATATTTTATTATTTCAAACAACGAAATCTCAACAATGGAAATTCGTTCAAATAAATAAATTTTATTAATAAAAACGACTTTTTAAAAACAAACTAAATATTTAAAAAGTTTTTTATATTCTAACTTTAGTGGGCCAAAACTATTCAAAATTTCTTAATTTGGTATTGAATTCACAAGATCGAAATTAAAAGAAACAAAAATTGAAAAACTTAGGAAGAAATGGAAGGAGTAAATAACAAAAAAGGGAAGAAAAAGGAGAGAATGTAAAAAAATTAAAAAATAAAAGAAAAATATTATGGAAGAGAAGAAAGAAAAGTGAAGAAAAAACAAAACTGTATAAAGATAATTATGTTACCTTATTTTTCCCATATACGTATTGGGAAAGAAATAAGGATTAGAAGGAACAGTAGTAATTATTAAAATCTATTTTTGTTTAAAATATAGTAATACCTACACAAAAAATAAATTTTTTTTTGGTTTAACCTCCGGAACCATCGTTAAGGTATATCATCAGAGGATGAGATGAATGAATTGTAGAGTGTGTGAAAAATGCCATGCCTGACCGGGATTCGAACCCGGGACCTCCGGAATAAAATTTTGGTGTATAAATAAAATTGTTTACAGTAGATTAAAAAATTGAGATTAGTGGGATTAGTCTAGTCGTTAAACTCGCAAAATCAGCTGATTTTCGAAATGTCAAGAGGTTTAAGGTTCGAGGCGTGAAGACCTTAGTGAATCGGAATCTCTTCGTTTTTTGAAACTTGTTAAAAATTACTACTCCACGGGTGTTTGCTGTTATAATTAAAACATTTACGGTTATTGTTTATTTAATTAACTATATTTGTTTGAAGTAATATGTCATGGTAAGTCAACATTGCTATGTCACGCTCTTGCCAGTGATAGGGAAAGTTTTCGAGAAGAATCTGTATGAGCACGGAGGATGCCATTCTGAGTGTTTTGGATGTGGCTAAGACAACTATGTCTTAGGTGCGTTTTTAGACATATCCGGAGCATTTAATAATTTGTGGTGGCCCTCTGCCCTGTATCAGTTGCAGCGGGGTCGGTGTACGGTGGATGAGATTGCAACTCTCTCAAGTTATTTCAGCCACAGGACGGTCGTCCTTTGAGACGGGGAGTCTGAGGTTGGAAAAACACCGTCTAAGGGATGTCCTTAGGGAAGTGTTTTAGGTGCCCTTCTCTGGGTGGTGGAGTTTGACTCTTTGATGCGATGTCGTTTGCCCAGTGGCTGCCGTATCGTTGCTTATGCTGATGATGGGCTGCTGCTCGTTGAGGCCAATTCTAAGAATGAACAAGAGATTCGTGCTGGTCAAGCGTGTGCTGTGTTCCAGATGTGGGCATTCAGCATAAAATGGTTTTTAGCTTAGAGAAGACCACAATAATGTTGTTAAAGGATCGGTTGTCTGAAACACGTCGGGCCCGTTTCTCCATGGCAGGCCATCCTGTGCGGTATGTTACTGTGCAGAAATACCTGGGGGTGATCCTAGATGAGCGTTTACGCTTTGCGGATCTCTTCGGTATGTGGCTAAGGAGGCGCTAGATGCAATTTTTGGCTATCCATTCCGATAGGGGGTGAATTTTAGGACTTTGCGGGTTCTGTATAAAGGTGTATGCGAGGAAATAATGTTGTATACTGCGCCTGTTTGGGATCTTCGGATGGTGTGGTGTATAAGTGTTATCGTGATATCATATTGCGGGGCCAGCGTCTTCTGCTCTTGGCGATCATTGGCTGTAAAGGACAATCTCGCGGGAGGCAGTCTCTGTGATAGCTGTTAAGCCGTTGGACTTGCATGCTGTTGAACGCAAGGAGCGGTATGTTCCCAAGAAAGCTGTTCTTCTAACCTCGGTCCGATTGCGTGAAATTGAGGACCAGGGATTCATTGCGTGGCAGACCCGATGGGATGAATCCACTAAGGGTCGGTATACCTATGACTTGTTTCCGGAGGTTATTAGTTAATGCGCCAATAAGTGGGTATCCCCAATCGGCATATAACGAAGTTTCTTTCCAGGCATGGCGCTTTTCGGCATAGCTTGGCTAGGTTTCGTCTTGTTGTATCAAGACATTGTCCGGAATGTAGGGTTCCGGACAATGTTAGCCATGTGTTGCTGTATGTCTGTCTCCGGTATGAGTTTGCGCGTGAAAGAGTGGTTAGTGAACTTGAGAGATTGCCCTCGGGCCTTGATTTAAGGGTCAATGAGAAGACCCAGGCTGAGTGGCAGGTAGTTGCTAGCTTCCTGCGGACCATTGCGTCTTCCAGGGTTGCGGAAGGGGTGTAGAAAATAGCAGCCTGGGTGGGTATGGTTCCGGCTTGTCCATTAATTAGGCTGGAAATAGGCGATTTTGGCGACGAGCCATGGTTATTTTCTTAATACTGAGTTTGCATTGTGGCATAGCTCTGACGAGGCAGTGACTGCCTTTTAGGTTTGCGCTGCTTTTCTGGAGCGTCGGTAGGAATATCAGGCTTGGCATCGTCGAGGTCGGTTCGTTTGTGGCGACCTTCTTGGTGTTGTGTTTGATGTGGGCTATGATGTGGCGAGAAGAGAATTTCACGTGAACGTGGTTCTTTGGGAGGTATGAGCCTCCGTTAAAAGGGTCAAACGGACCCTTTGGTCCGCTTGACCCTTAGTGAATGCTTGTTGCATGTGTAATGTTGTTGTAGGTCAAAATGTCGATGCTGCGAGCAGCGTTTTGAGTGGGAATTTGATCTCCAA
>JAAAKQ030253434.1:0-10886 GCA_010016005.3 Zanna intricata | reverse complement strand
AATCAGTACAAAGGTCTTTCAGACGACTCCCGGTAAAGCCCTTCTGGGCTAGGAACGGGAGGGGTGGTGTGGCGGCCAGGATCGTCACTTGGTGGGTGTCTTCCTCTACGGAGGTTGGGATGACCCGAATATATCCGGTAAAGCCCTTCAGGGCTAGGAACGGAGGGGGTGGTGTGACAACCGGTAATGTCATTTGGCGGGCGTTATTCCCTTCAGGGGGGAACTTGAGATGACCCGAATATATAAAATTTCAAGCAAAAAAGACAACTTAACTTCATCAAAGGAACTGACAATAAAGTGAACATTATTTTCAGAAAAATAAAAAATTCTAGTTAGTGTCACTTGTATCTTCCATGCTTTACGTGTCATAATCAAAAGAAAGATTAGGATTGATTAGGATGATGAAAGCAGTGAATTACCATATCCTTTGGAATCTTCTGGAGGCTAAACGTAAATTGACTTTGTTTATATTTGTATGGACTATTATTATGGTAAATATTTATATTTCCCACTATACTGCATCAGATTTTATGATCCAGACTCAAATTTTAATTTTGATCTCGATCTGAAAATAAATGTTACCTAGTCTGGTCTAAAAAATTAAACAAAGAACGCCACTTCTTTAAAAGAGTTTCAACAAATGTTTATTTAATTTTAACTCTATTAAGTATACAATTTTCTACGAAACTATACTCTACATGTATTATGTATATATATAGCAGGTGGGCGGGAATTAACTCCATAATGAAAACTGTTAACAACTTTTTTTTAATACTTAACCAATTTTCATGAAAAAAAGCATTTTGTTATTTACGGTAGCAGAATTTATTACATGATATCTCATTTATGTTATTGTAGGTATCAGTGGCAGACCATGGCGCAACGTCTGACCTTGCGTGAACGGGCTCAGCTGGCGTCCCGGTATGAAGTATCCCGTGGTGGCGAAATCTGAAAGGATCTCGTGCCTCGGTTGATGCAAAGACCATAAGGAATTGCCACTCGAAGCTAATGGACACATGTTCTGTATCAGATGTTAGGAGACGCAGTCGCCCTTCAACACCCAAGACGGAGGAAAATGTACAAGTGGTTTAGAGAATGTTCACTCGAAGTCCTCAGAAATCACAAACGCAGGGATCTCGCGAAAATGGTTTAACCCGACACAGAATCCGAACTTTTCTGAAGAAAAAGCTAAATTTTTGTCCATAGAAACCACATAACTGCCAGGAATTATCGCCGGAAGACTGTGATCAGTGAAGACGGTTGGAATATGGAGAAATGATGCTTGCTTAATGTGAAAACTGGTCCGATATTTTCGGTATTATTTTGTGGTCATATGAAGCCGTGTTTGGGTGTTCGTGTTGTGGGGGGGTTGTTAACCGGCACAATTGTTATTACTGGGCAACAGAGGATCCGATAGTGATTGTTACAAAATGCCAATATCGCCCAAAAGTCACAGTGGTACAGGATGACATCATGAAAGTTGTTGGTCCATATCTCATTCGGGAGACAATGAATACAGAACTGTAACTTTATATACTCGAAGATTATGTTTACAGTATTTTATTCACATGGGACAATTACAACGAGCTAATCTTTGTGCAAGAAGGGCATAACACCCTTCACTTCGCAAGTCCTGTCCGTGCGTGGCTCAACACCCATTTTCCAAGACGCTGGTTGGGACGTCGTGACTCCCTTGAATGGTAAGCAAGGAGTCCTAAACTAAGCCCTGCGACATATTCCTCTGGCGATGGGTGAAAGAGAAAGTTTATCGCACAAAACCAAAAACTCTTAATGAATTGGAGGAGCAAATTCGCCTATTTCGTAGAAACGTACCGCTGGATTATCTGCAGATGACTGTCGCAAACATCCCCATCCGTTTAGGGGAAACTGGTGGATAATGATGGTTATGCGGAATTTTAACAATGCATAACAATTCTGCTATTGAAAGGAACAAAATGTTTTTTGTTTCATGAAAATTAATTAACTATTAAATATGTTGTAAACAATTTCTATATGGAGTTAATTCCCGCCCACTATGTGCAGAGTGATTCAAAATTATACAGCTGATTCAAAACTATAATTTATGTCCTATAAATATTTTTATTAAGTCGAATGGGTGATAGACTAAAATACTAAATAAAGATTTTCTCTTCAAATTCACTAAAGATGGCCGATTTAATTGGCATAAGTAATTATTGAACAACTTAAAAAGGATTGTAATGGTAATGTATTATGCTGTATTATTTCTTATTAAATAAGCTTCATTAGATATATTAATTAAAACCTATAGAAATCAATTTTATGAAAATTAACATTTTCAATACATATAAGGAAAACGCAGAATTTAGTATATTTTAAACATAGATCTACAATACCCAGTGAAGGCGATACGAATTATGATTCGTATAATTTTTTACCATTGATGGAATACACTTATGGAATTCATGTAACACCATAACAAATATTTTAGTATATATAAGCGTAAATATCAATTCTGCAACCTCAAAATTTAACTGCCCTCTAAATAGAAACTTTTTTACATTCCTAGTAATTGTGAGTTGTAATCGGGCTCTCATCATATTCAGATAACATTAAAGAAAATTTCAACGAACAAAAATTCAGAATATTTCAAAATTGTAACAAAATTTTGTAAATTATCATCAGATATATTTCTTTAGTCATTACGTATTTTGTTTTCATGAAGATTATTTTACGTAATACTTTTATGATTGGGTAACAAACTAATAAACAGTTTAAGTTTTATTTATGTAGATAGGCCTAGTAGAATTCAATAAAAATATTACCAAGGAGAGAGATAACGATGAATTATATCGGGGAAAATCGGTAACTTTCGGTTTGGTTCGTTGATTTAACGATAGATCCTCTTCCAGTACGTTTAAAATGTAAAGACTCCTCATAATTTATTAATAGTGATAAGTGGACGTACAAACAACTACTTATTAAAATTTTTTGTCTGATCGTTGAAACATTACAGTTATAAATATAAGACAATGAAGAGATCTTTATTTACTACAAATACTTGGTCTAATATTCAATGGATGTTACAAAAACGATTAAGAAGGTAATAAAATTTTACTTGTTCTTTTTTTCTAATCAACCCTTTAGTTTCTATTTAATGTGAATCCCATAAGCTACAATGAAATTTTAAACTTCATCTAATCGTTAACAAGTTGTTTAATCAAAATTAATATGACTTTGATCATTCCAAAAAAACAAAACCACAAATATTTCAGTAGTATAAAAAACATAATTAAAAAAAAAATCAAATAAATTCTATTATTAATAAATATTATTAATATTAGTGAATAAATAATAATAATATCCATTCCGTTTATAGGTATCTACAATTATTTTTAATTGCATTGTTTCTAATGTTTGTTTCTTTATCTTATTGTTAATAATTATTTGCCCACATGTAAAAAAAAAAAAAACATATTATTTTGAAATTATAATTAGGACAATAATAATAAAACTCCCAAGTATTATGGCAACAAAAAATAATAGTAACAATAAATCATAATTTCTGTTTTATAATAAATATAACGAGCAGAATGTTTGTTTATATTAAAACATGAACCCTGCATCTGTGCATACATATACACCGTATGAGTGTGTACACAAATTGTATTGTTCTTGAACCATATGACCATGCACTCATTTATCCTTATCCAAACAGAATTAAATACATAATAAAATTATCTTAATACATTAATTAAAAGATTCATTAATCTTCTACAGTTTTATATCCAAATATCTATAATTGAAGTACAGTGACATTTTGTTGTAACTAATTATCAGAAGGAAGTATAAATTAGTTTTTTTAAATATTAATTTACGCGTGCCCTGATAATGTGTATTACTCTGGTGCTGATCGGAAGTTCATTCTTAGTTTGATAATTAGATTAAATTAATTATTAGGTATATTTTTAAACGAATTAAAAAAAAAAAAATTATTTACATCTAATGAAAATTTTAAGTTGTATTGAATATTATCTCAATAAAAATTAACAATGTTTCTTGTTTTTTTATTTCATAATAAAATTTACGTTTAATTAAAAATTTGTTTTAACAACAGTTGTTAAGTTTAGCTAATAACTGATTTGATTTAAATAATTACACAAATAAAATCTATGTTTATACTTTATTTATTTTTCAAAGTTTTTGCCTAAATAAATTCATGTAATAATTATGATATAGATTCCATGGTGGAGTGATATAATTTCTACTAATCGGGTAGGTCCTGGGTTCAAATCCCAGTCAGACTGAATTTTTCATGCTAAAGATATTCAGTACTCATTAGTTTACAATAATTTAAGATGTTATCGTTAAATTGAGGAGTGATAAATTCACTCGTTTTACTATATCAAAGAAATCCATTAATAACATATTGTACTTTTTTTCTAATTAATTTTTAATAATTTATTTCATATTTTTTGTTTTTATTTTTAGTTTAACAACAAACGTTTTTGCTTGTAATAAGATATTTGTATTATATTATATATACACACACAAGGTGACTCATGAAGAAGCGGAGAAACTTCGGGAGTTGAATTACATTCAAAAATAAGAAAAAAAGTTCATATAAACGTAGGTCCCGGAGTCGCTACATCAGCGAGTTACAGCTGGGGAAAAATTTCGCCTGGATTTCACTTCCTCCGTTACGATGAAGCCATACTGAAATTTGTTGGCCGTTAATTAAAATGTAAAAATTAGTAAATGTTTTGTAAAATGAAGTGAAAATTGAATAAAACAGATCCCAGACTGTAACTACAGTAATTTTTGCGATATCTGACGAAATACGCAAAACTCGGTCTCGAAAAAACGTTTTGTTTAGGTTTGAAGTGCATTAACTTTGTTGAATGGGCAATAAATACGTAAACGTTTTAAACAAAACTTGTAGAGAATTTAATTCTGAAGAAAATTATGTAAAATAAGCCAGTAACAAAACAAATACAAACTTAGAAAATAATAGATTTTTATTACACAGAAAAATTTGAAATTACTGTAAACAAAAATTTGAAATTACACACACAGTCTTTGTAATACTTGCTACTTGCTAACATACAAAGAAAACAAAGCAAATACAAAACATCAGTTAGAGAGGTAATACTGAAGAGGTAACACAAAAATTACAATTACTGGTGTATTATAAAAATTGTTCAAAATGCTCTCCATCACAGTTTATACAACATTTTACTCTAATTGAAATTGCTTCTGGCAATTTGTATTTCATCACGTTTGTTTCGAATAAGTTCAGCAGCGTTATGAATTCTAATCAGTAACTCTTCCCATATATTAACTTTTTCTTCGATAAATATTAACTATTTTACATCATTCTCTTCAGAATTAAATTCTCTACAAGTTTGGTTTAAAACGATTACGTGTTTATTATCCATTTAACAAAGTCAGTACACTTCAAACCTAAATAAACATATTTTTCGAGACCGAGTTTTGCGTATTTCGTCAAATATCGTAAAACTTACTGTAGTTACAGATCTGGGACCTGTTTTAATCAATTTTTCAGTTCATTTTACATAAAAATTACTAAATTTTACACCTTAATTAACTGGCTACAAATTTCAGTATGGCTTCATTGTAACGGAGGAACTGAAATCCGGGCGAAATCTTTCGCCAGCTGTAACTCGCTAAAGAAGCGATTCCGGACCTATATTTATAAGAACTTTTTTTCTTATTTTTGAATGTAAAATCACCTCCCGAAGTTTCTCCATTTCTTCCTGAATCACCCGGTATAATAACTTAAATATATAATCTTCTACTTAAAAAAGAACACAGTTTTAATATACTTACGTATAATAAAATATTTATATTAATACAACCATTTATAACTAATTTTTATTATTATATAATGATTAACTTAATAATGTTTAATCAAGAATTTATATGATAAGTTTATTTAAATTTCTACGTAAATTTGCATATGAATAATAGTTTTTGTAAAAATAGTTATTAATCACGGTAATCATTAACGGTCTCATTATTCACGGTATTCTATACGATATAATAATTAATTAAATAGAATAAATAATTTAATTAAATATTATTTTAAATAAAACATACGTTTAAATTTGAGGTTGTTAATTTAAATATATTCTTATTTAAAATTAACTAATTTAAATATATGATTTTAGTGTTTAATAAATCTATTTAAAATCGTAGGTAAGGTTTCGAAATTTCATTCGGAAGTCCTGGGTTCGAATCCCGGTCAGGATGGGCATTTTGCATACCCCACCAACTTCCATAGGCTAATTACCGTATATGTTGCCCGCTCATTCATAACAGAAATACTTTATTTCGTATATTAATCATTAAAAGTATATAATAATTAAAAAGAAAAACTTCATAGAAAAAATTCAATTTAATTTTCAAAATTTGAAAAAATAATGATATCATGCAAAATAACAAATAAGTAACTGTATAAAAATTTACAGTTTTAATAAATGTTGTCTTTTCTATCAAAATATTCATTTAAATAATTGGTATTTTTGACGATTAATTAATTTAAGCTTCCTTGTATTTTTTAACTGATCTTTACATTTCCAAAAACTAAAAAAAATATTATCTTCAAATGATCAGTTCAAACTTATCTAACACAGAGATAGAGACTCACAGTTCATTAAAATGTGTACTTCAACCGATAAATTTCCACTTCTGGAACGGAACATAAGGATGTCGGAGGGTGCACTACCCTCCTACTGTTTGCAGTATACGGACTTGCGCCCTTTGCTGCTGGGTGATTAAAATGATCTGACGAGTATACATAAGTAAAATGACCTTAGTTCGTTTGGGAAGTTTGAATTGCGTTCCGATCCTTTGGAGGGTTTTGTTCGGTTGGGACCAAGCGGTTCGATATACTAGTGAGCTTATCATCTGCGACGCCTCCCTTTCCGCCCAGAGTGGGCAGAAATCCCTTTGCCTTTCTTACTAGAGAACGCACATCCGCTTGAGAAGGCGGTGGAAGTGATTTCGGGAAGCATATGGCTTTCCGAAGCCAAATGTGGTTGTCTGGGCAGTCTCAGAGCGTTCGACTCCGAGTCTAGCCCGGTCAGGAATTAGGACGAGGATGATAGGATGACAAGATGAGGAAGGGTATCTTCCTCATTGCACGCCAGCGGTCGAGAGGACAGACCGTTGTCTCTGGATTTTCTTCTTTCTTCTTTAGGAAGGAAGGTGGCAGTGGGGTTTTGTAGTCGTTCCACTTCTACACCTATACATTTATATATATAGCCTATAACACTCTCGGTAATGTAAGGATTTCAATGCTGGGTCATAAATCTAAATCGGTTAGGTCGTAGAGCTGCTTTGATGGAACAAATAAATAAACATACATTTATACATTACACTTCTATCTGGGCACTTATAATAAAGACGCTGGAGTTTCTCTTCTTTTTCATTTTTTCGTAAATGCTCTTTATCGTACTGGCATTATTTTAATAATACTATAAAATTCATGATTTATTTCCTACTTCTGATATCGACGATGTATTAAGGTTGTTGGCCCATTTGAATCAAACTCATATATAAGTCGAAATTAAAAAATAGTTTAATTATATTATCCTTGTCCACTTTTTTAAATGGATTTTATTTTTTTTTTTTATTACCTGGAAATTTATTTTGTACGGATTAAAATTAAAATAAGTATACTGAAAATTGTATCAATATTAACACAAAATTGACTTAATAATAAGGCCTTTTGTCAGTTTTTGATAATCACCTTGAACCGTGTAAAATTTTTATAAAAACTCTTTTTTTTAGCATGCGTTTAAAAACAGGAGGGCACTAATCTTCCCGTTTGATTATTCGGGAATATAATAACGGTGACTGAAAAATTACGAAAAATTAGTTAAACTTGAGAATTTTTTTCTGCCTCTTATATTATTATTAAAATATTATATTCAAAGGCACTAAATTTCACTCAATTCAAGATTATTAATTAATATTTCCTTGTAGTTTTGTTTTGTTTTTAGCATATATCACAGGCGTTATCCTTTTACGCTGTATGTTGTTGTGTTTTGGTTTTAATTCATTTTTAATTGTCAATTTTTAACATTTATTTATTTATTTCAATATAATTATCTTATCCGTTCGCTGATGACGACACTTCGTTATGCGCCTAAGAAAAAATATTCAAGATTATAACTAAATTTTATTCAGTCTTGTTTAATCTTCGATTGATGTGAATCTCGTTAAGTCCTGATTACAGCTCTTAATTGCATTCCTTTGTATACGTTGATTGGTTGTAGGCTAAAGGCTATACCATACTGAGTCATATCTTAAAGTTTTATGGCACAAATATGTTATATAAATCTTGCAGTAATCTAAATCATTATTAAATAATTCTAATTATTATATAATTACATTTTATATAATTAATTGCTTAGTTTTTTAACTTGTTTGTTTTTTTTTTTGTATAAAACTAATTTGAATTTTTCGTAATTAGTTCATTATTAAGGTTAAAGAAAAAATTCATTATGTAATAAACTACTTTTAATTAAATTTACTCAATTTTTTAATTAAATTAATTATCTACTAATTAAATTTTATTTTAACCAACCCACCGGTCCGGTCTAGAGGTAAAACACGTCGTCATAAATCTACTAATTTCAAAGTCAAGAGTTCTGATTTCAAATCCTAATAAAGGTATTTGATTTTTATTCGAATTTGAATAGTAATCGTTAATACCACCTGTTCTTTAGTGGTTGGGTCTCAATCAATCACATGTTTCAGTTATGGTCGGCCGTAGTCTGTTGAAGACAACACGTTTACAATATTAGTTATAATATTGGTTTATAATATTAGTTTATAATATCGTTAACGGCGGTTAATAACAGAGAGATTTATATTTTTATAATAAAAGTAAAATATAAGATATTTGTGCCATAAAACTTTAAGATATGACTCAGTACGTTATTATAGCCTTTAGCCTATAATCGATATTATAACTAAACCGACCGTTAACGATAACATTAGTTAACGGCCGTTTATAATATTAGTTTAGGAGAAGAATTGTGGTGGTGGGAACGGAGACTTTTTTTGGTAATTAGTTTTTTTTAATGGTTTTGTTTTTTTCCAGTCTACAGGAAATTCAGAAATAAATGAAGTGGAATGTAATTGACAGATAGAATACACATACTTATAGGGTACACCTAAAGTTTATTTTATTTTTTGTGCATTCTGTACTGTATTAATCACTTTTCTTTTTAATCAAACATTAAAACGACCACTTTTAAATAGCTTTCCGGCCTCCGTGGCGCGAATGATAGCGTCTCGACCTTTCATCCGGAGGTCCCGGATTCGAATCCCGGTCAGGCATGGCATTTTCACACACGCTACACATCGTTCATCTTCATCCTCTGATGTAATACCTAACGGTGGTTCCGGAGGTTAAAAAAAAAAAAATCTTAAAATAGCTTGACCTGGTTTACGATGAAGAATTTCTAGAATTTTTTGAACTTTAGTAAATATGTATAGCTGGGAAAGGAAATATAACTCATAGCTATTTAGTATTCCAAAGCACAGAACAGTGTAATACTGGATAATACTGTTTAGCTTCTTATAATGGATAAATCGTTAATAAATTTAATTGTTAATACAACTATAAATAAAAATAATTTTAAAAAACTATTTTGGGACATGTAGATTAAAAAAGTGTGAACGCAAAATCACGTAGTTCAAAATAACGATTGTTACGCTACCATACAATGGAGAATGTCCGTATATAATAATTACGTAGCGAAAATATTAAAAGCAAAAATGTAAATTTCCAAATCCCAAGGTTTTTCAGCAAATTATTCCTCCTCCCGAAAAGAAAAAAAAATTGAATAATAAAAAATTAAATATAATTGAGCGTAATTACTAAATGATAAAAGCTCTCTATTTTTAATTGTTGTGTAATTATAAGATAGTGAAACGTAATTTCGTATTATTATTATTACTGATAATACTAACTATTGCTGTAAGTATATTTTTAGCGTATCTGGCCATTAATTCTTTAAAATTAACTGTAATATTATTTTAAGATGAAAAACTGTGGTGGTGGTGAGAACGCAGAATTTTTTTGCTAACTAGTTTTTTAACGGTTTTATTTCTTTCCAGTCTACAGTAAATTCAGAAATAAATGAAGTGGAATGTAATTGACAGATAGAGTACTATTGACATTAGTAGATAAATAGCAAGTTCTATTTTGCTTACGACAATATCTTCCACGATAAAATCCGTTTTATCAAAGTATAAATTTATAAATAGTTGGAAATAATTAAATCTGATGTATCATAGATACAGTTTTAATTTAATATAATTATTTCCGTCAATAATAAAACAAACTGTTATATACTCCACCTTGTTTTTTTTTTAAAGAGGCCTTCCTGTTCTATAACGTTACATAGGCTGGAAATTAAAAACTAGCTTTGGAATACGATGTTATTGCATTTAGTTTATATTTCCTCACATATTTACATTAATTAATATTTTTTTATAGATTTTATACCGTACAGCTATGTAGTACAATTATAGACACTGAGAATAACGTTATAATTTGTTAGTATTGAAAAGTAAAACAACTTAGCGTTTCCTATTCTCTCTATGTAGGCTTAACAAAGAGCCCTCCGGGCTGGTCTTCGAAATCAGCTGATTTCGAAGTCGACGGTTCTAAGGTTCAAATCGTAGTAAAGGTATTTTTATACGGATTAATACTAGATCGTGGATACCGGTGTTCTTTGGTGGTTGGGTTTCAATTAACCACACTTCTCAAGAGTGGTCGTCCTGAGATTCTACAAGACTACACTTCATTCACATTCATACATATCATCCTCATTCATCCTCTGAAGTAATACCTTACGGTAGTTCCG
>JAAAKQ030253423.1:0-10886 GCA_010016005.3 Zanna intricata | reverse complement strand
TATATATATATATATTTATTTATTTATTTATATATATATATATATTTATGGGCCTATGTATAAAATTTTGTGGCTCGAAATTCTCCAAAATTGTAAGATCAATTTCATTAAAATTTTGATTGCTGTAGTAGTTTATCTGAAGTTGTTCATGTGAAAATTTGATGAATATTGGTTAAGTCATTCTGAGTTACGCCCACAGCTAATTATCGAGATTGATTCTGGAAGGATGATCAATAATCATTGGGAGCGGTGAGAAAAGTTAATTTAAATTAATAATTATATATTGATACTAATCAATAATTAATATCAACATTTTGAACCAATCCTACAGTTATAAACAAATTAGGCTTTATGTATTACAAACAAATCAAATCACGATAAAGTAAGCAGAAAATATAATCTTTTAATTTTGTCTTCATAGTGATTTGATAATATTAATATTTATAAAAATCTGGTGTGGATACCACATTTCTTCCTTGTACGCCTATTAAATCACACATACACATTTTTTTTTTTTTTTTTTAAGTGAATAATATATAGAATTTTATTTCATTAATAACTTCTTATATGTTTTCATAATTTTATTTTTATTATTGAATTATATTATTTATCTTAAACATTTTTTTTTACAATCAGAGGTTAATAATTACGAATAAATAAATACATTTAAATTTTAAAAAAAAAGGAGATACAGTCTGATTCACACCGATGTGCCTTTCTTTGTAAGATCCAAAAATTTCATTAATTAAAAATTTTGTTTGGCGATAACGCTGGAAATAATGAAGATAAGTACAATTATGATATTTCATTGAAAGCCTCTCAATGAGGGTTTATTACTGCAGTTAATAAAAAGTCCACAATTAAAATTTTTAGGGATTTTGGACATTTTTTGACACTTTTGGTTCTGTTGATTGCAATCAAGGGGGTAGGTATAGAACTAGATGTTACAACCGTCCTAAATCTAAAATTTCAACACCCTAAGGCTAATCGTTTTTAATCATGCGATATACACACGTAGATACATACGTCTTGCCGAATGTAGACAAAATGGATTCAAATATGGTCAAAATGGATGTTTCTGTTGAAATCTGAAAACGAAATTTTTCGCGAAATTATTCCTTGTACTTCGTTCAAATAAGGAAAAAGAACTATAAAAAATATTTAATGATATATATATATATATATATATATATATATATCTCGATCAATAGTAGTGAAATTTTCTTGAAATTAATATATTTTTTTTAAATATATGATTATTGTAAATATTTTTATTCTAAATTGTTGGAATATAATTAAATGTTTACTCATGATTAACAATAATAAAGGAAAAATTGTTGAAGGAACTAAGAAAATAATACATAAAAATAATAAAAAGAACACTCTTTTGTCCCTTGAAACACTAATAACACGTATAGACATTTTGTTAAGAGTGGAAAATAGCAGCAATAGTAGTTAGAAGAAAATTAAGAAACCTACTCGTTTGCAAAAGAAAAGAAAAGTGTAAAGATTCGGTACAATTACGCAGCTGGCATTCTTTTATTAAAGTAGATGCTACTACGGTCTATAATTTAATTTTCAATTTCCTTTAATCTAAAAACACATGATGAAATTATTATGATTCACACCTCAATAAATTAATTCACTGAAATTATAATTATAAATAAAAAATAATTGTGTATTTAGTATGTAAAATGCAAAGTTGCTGTAAGAAATATTTAAAAGAAAATGAACACAGAGAAGGAAAATTTTATTTTGAAAATAAATTTATTTCTATACGTAGATTACGAATTAGAAGGACAATTTTTTAAACATAATTATACGAAGTTTAGCTCAGAATGACTAAACAAGAAATGGACAACAAGAAAATGAGAATGGTAACGATAGGAGAAATCATAAGATGGTTGAATACTGAAAATTAGTCGGTTTACTGAAGGAAGGAGCTGCTGAAAATCAGTTAAAAAGTAGAATACAGAGAGAAGATATTACGGTGACCAGGTTTAATTAATTTAAAAAAAGAAGGAACTGTAAACAAGGTAGAAAAAAGGGAAATACATTCAAGATAGTTAAAGCAAATATTTAATGACGTAGGATGGATCAAATACCTTTAAATCAAAATATTAAAAAAGTGCAGAGAAAACTACAAAAATGTTTAAATATTGACTGAAAAAAAATGACATATAAAAGTAATAATAATTAAACTTATAGTTAATTTATAAAAAAAAAATAATACGTCGATAAAACACACACACACACACACACACACATACACAATATAAATATGCACAGTATATCAGAAAATTTCCTGAACTAAATTTCTGTAGTTGATACAATTCGCGCCACCTCGCGGTCAACCAACGAATTATGAAGTACGATGTCTGAGAAGAATGTGCATACAACGTTTCATCACGTTTCGTCACTACAATTTCGAGTTGTATTCGGCTGCGTACTTTGCGTTCATGTGACCTTGTGCAAGCTCGCGATATGGAACAGAGAAGCGTAATAAAATTTTTTGTTCGGCTTCAAAAATCTTTCGTTGAAACTTATTCTACGATATAGCAACATTTGGTGAAGAAGCCGCATCTCGTACTACAATATACATGTGGTGGAAGCGGTTTAAAGATGGTAGAGAGTCGTTGGATGACGACGAACGAAGCGAGAAGCTTTGAACAGCTGTTCACAACGAAAACGTTGCGAAAGAGCGCGCGCAACTGGTCAAATTGTCCTAACTGGTCAAACCCTGAATTATAAATTCTATTTGGAAGTAATGATATACCTGAATCGTCGAATTCTTCGAATACGGTCCAAGTACCGGGATCCGGGCCGTTAGACTCTCTTGTATAGTGCCTCGGCACATATGGAAACAGTTTTAACACGTTATTACGCTGAAAATCAAATCACTATCCTATCTTACCCGCCCTATTTATCCAACAGATTATTTTTTGAAAAATGAAATGCCGCTTTATCGACGAAATTCCGGCCATCTAAAGAGCTTGCACCGAGCAGTTGAAGAGCTCATAAAGTGATTTCTCCAGAGCGTTTGACGGGTTCTACCGTCGTTGCAAGAGGGTATAACTAGAGAAGGGTTCTATATAGAGGACTGATATGAGCAAATTCGTTTCAATTTAAATCTGTAATCTATTTTATTTAGTTCGGGAACTTTTCAGACTTACTATAAGACTTCAGACTTTTGTATACTATAAGGGAACGACAAAGGAGAAGCAAAAATGGAAAGATACATCGGTGGGGTGACAGACATGCGGCCTGGCAGAACGCTAGATGATGGTGATATATATATGTGTGTGTGCGTGTTTGTGTGTGTGTGTCACATATACGCGAGCGCGTATATATGAGGCGTTATCCAGCAGTAGATAGCTGATAAAATGCTTAAGGCAAGGCGGGCAAGAGCTGAAGAAAGACTAAAGACATCAGAAGTGTGGATTAGGATGCAACTGGAAATATTAGCTTGAAAATAGGTTAATAAAAAAGTAATGAGAAGAATAGAAGTACAAGTTTGGAGTAATTCAGAATAAGCAATCTAAAATTCTACAAAAACAAATAATAAGAGAAGGGTTTGTTAAATCAGTGCTGTATTGATTTAATAAGAGCTGCACTACAAATTTGAAAAGAATAAGTGTACCTTAAAGAGATAAAGCTGTCACGTACACCACAATGTAACTGGATAAAAAATTGAATAAAGGCAAGCAAATTGCAAGGGATTAATCGCAAGGAGTCAACATTGTGCTTTGGTACATTTAATCGCTTCCCATCATGATCCCAAAAACTTAGAAAGGAAAAATATGCATAGTCTATTGTACAGTACGAAAAGTGTACGAACTGCAAAATGAATGAGAGAGAATATTTGATTATATTTTTTTGGTCTAAATCCATAAAAAAACTAGTTACATATTATTTAGAACTTATTTATGAATATGTTCATGGAGAGATCAAATTTCTTTGCTTCGGATACATTGAGTGATATGAATATATTCATAACCGATAAGAAGACATAAAATACATAGAATATTGAGCTACCCAATGAGAGAAATAGGTCTTTCTAATTAAATGACAGTGGATGGAAGGTAATGGACTCTCACCAAACTAGTTAGTCCTACCAAATTAGAAATATAAGTTTTTATAATTCTTCTAGTAATTTTTTTTCTTTTGTTTTTAAAATTAAATATTAAAATATATTTTCATTCATAAACTCTATCTTTGTAATACAATTTTATATAACATAAACGCGGAAACACTGTTATACATGTTTTAAAATGTATAAAGCTCAAAGGATATATCATTGTTTGCATGAACAAAATATTAAAAAAACGTTCCATGATTTTTACTCAGTAGTACCCCAGTTGAAAATAAAAATTCTGAAGTAGAGATGACATCGTGATTTAATATGTATGATGGTATATTTTTCGAGTGAAGGCTTCTTTTTTATTGACGAACCATTGGATTACATCTATTTTCCCATTTCAACTTCCAATACATATATGCAATATGCGTAGCAAGTCTAATGGATTTACGAAGACTATTCTTTTAAAATAATTACACACAATACAAATAAGTTAAATACAACTTTCTTTATACTAGTATTTCTAGATCGTTTTATTCCACCTTTACTATTTATTTTATATAAATAATAAGAAATTAATTTTATTTATTATTTATTAAAATAAAAGTACATTAGGTGTGCTAAAGTGTTAAATTATTAAATAGCTAAAATATTTAAAGCTGTTATTGAAATTAAGTGGAAAACGAGAAAGCGTTCAAAAATCTATCACGATAAATTACTTTTTATTAATTTTTATTGTTAAACACTAATCAAAATGTAGTGTAAAGACAACTAAATTAAAATAACAAATTCTTATGTGGACACCACGTAACTTCCTTATACGCCTATTAAATTACATACACACATTTCTTGAAATGAAAATATATAACATTTTATCTCATTAATAACTTCTTATTTAATTAAATAACTTCTGATATTTTTTCACATACTTTTATTGTTATTCAATTACTATTTAGCTTAAAAGTTTTTTTACAAACAAAAGTTTATAACTATCAATATATTTAAATTTACACAAAAAAAGTTTAAAAAAAAAGAAATGAAGTCCGATTTGAACCGATGTGCCTTCCCCGTATAAGATCCAAATATTTCATTAATTAAAATTTTATTTGGTTATAACTCTGGAACCAATGGGAATAATAAGTACCACTTTGACATATCGTTGAAATGCTCGCAATGAGGGTTTATTACTGCATATTTTTTAAGAAAAAAATCAAAATCCGATTTTCTTTGGAATGTGGGCTTGTTTCGGCATTCTAGGTTCAGTCGATCTAAAGGAGAGGATGCACAACTAGACGTTACAATAGTCCTAAATCCAAAATTTCAACATCCTATGGCTAATCGTTTTAAAGTTATGCGAGATACTTACATACTTACAGACGTCACGTCGATACTAGTCAAAATAGATTCAGGGATGGTCAAAATGGATATTTCCGTTGAAATTTTGGATTTAGGTCTTTTTAACATGTACTTGCACCTCTCCTCTTTGGATTGCAATCGATTGAACCAAAAGTTTCCAAAAAAGCGCAAAATCCTGAAACATTTGGATTTTTATTGGTACTTATTTTTATTGGTTCCAGAGTTATACCCAAATAAAATTTTAATTAATAAAATATTTGGATCTTATATCGGTTCGAAAGAGATTTTATTTTTTATTTTTTTAACTTTTTTTTTTTAATTTAAATATTATAAAAAAACTTTTATCGATAAACAATAATTCAATAATAACAATTAAAAAATTATGAAAAATTATCAGAAGTTATTAATGAAATAAAATGTTATGTATTTTTCATTTTAAAAAATGTGTATATTTAATATAACAGGCGTACAAGGAAATCATGTGGTGCCCACATCAGATTTTTTTTTTTATATACATATATATATATATACATATAATAGATTTTTGCTTGTGTTGAAAAGAAATTTATCTTGAAACCATTTATCAGATTTAAAATGAATTCTACATTTTTCCTTTTTTGAAAAAGACAGACTTTTTCTGTCTAGAATTTTATTTGCTGAACTTTTGTTTACATTAAATTGAAAAAATTAGAAAATAAGAAAGCTCTTAGAAATTACTTACAAAAAAAAGTCTTAGGTCTAAACTTGATTATCACTCTGTACTTTTTTCTTTATTTTAATTTCTGAAAATGTTATTTTCTGCTGAAAAAATTCTTTCTGCTTCTTATGAGACTCTTATTACATAATTAACTGAAACGTAAGTTTTCTGAAACTTAATATTCAGTCGCATATGTAACCGAATACTGAAACATATTTCTCAATTAGCTATAAATAAACCTTAGTTTATTTCAATCACTTTTCCTAAAAGCAATAAAACTTTACGTAGTTTTAAATTTTATTTTAATTTGTACAGCCCCATCAAACACTTGTTACAAACACTCTATAGTTCATCAAGGTTAGTAAACGTGGGTATTCTGTACGTAGTTTTATTATTAATGAAACATTAAGCAAGATTCGAATATTACTAACTTGTAAAAGCAAATATTTCCATTAATTGGACAGAGAAGTTAACACATAGGGAATTTAATTATTACAAAAGCTTTTACACGCTTGTACCACAGTTGAAAAACTAATCATGCATAACTAGATCTTATGTTTTATTCTATTTTCAAAGATTTACACCCCGCCAGAATTATCTTTTATCACCTATTTTTTATGTTTTTCTTCTTTTTTTGATTCAGAAATGGATCCACAAAAATAAAAATAAATGAATAAACAATCCACTTTCAAGGTCTTAGAATATAATATAACAAAATTAATATTTTTTCATTACGAAAAATTAATTTATAAAATTTATTAATCCTTTTTTATATTATTTTATAAACATATAACACAACATTCGTGTTTCAGCTTTCTTGGCAAAAAAGTTAAAATTCTATACATAAATTAAATGTCAAGTATGAATCGTGAATTTTTCACTTAATACGATTATTTAATCTCTCTCAAAACTACTAACTACGTTGGCAACAATAGGCAACGCAACAAATTAACAAATACAGCAATCCGGTAGCATCTAAATTTAACTGATTTCATTAATATTACTTCGGACAAACCGGACGCATATTCAACTAACGATACAAGGAACATATACAGACACTATACAAAACAGAAACAATTTTTGCGTATTGTTTCACAAAACAAGATATATGTAATTTATAACGAAATTAACTGCAAAAAGAACTTGAAAAATTTACAAAACATGTAATAACTTATAATAAATAAGACACATTTAATAATAAAAATATATTTAGATATACTCAAAACGAACAAGCTCAATATAAAGGTATAATTATTATTATATTGTACTCTTAAGAGCTTTCTAAAGTTTTAAGGACGGGCGCCATCAACAATCATGCAACCTGTAATGACAATAAAGACGAACATAGTTTGCATCAAAAGGTTATTGAAAGAAAAGTCTACATAAGATTGAAAAGGGAAGATTTACATATTTAATTTAAACAGAAAGAGGATGTGCACTATCGGCTTTTTTTCTTCTTTAATCTTATACTAAACTGGTCTATTAACCAAATAGATAAATTTCAACCATTTTTTTGTAGTTTAAGTTTTTTGGACCCGTTGTACGTTGTTTGGAAAAATTGAATGGAATAATTTTTAAAGGAAAGCTTATACTCTTTACAAGATAATTTAAAGAATTATTCCATTTTTTGGCGACATATTTTCTTAAAATTGGATTAGTATACTCGTAGAATAATAATATAATGATAATAATAATATATATCCTCCTGTGATTCCGATAAATTAAGTTTATTCCAATTAATTTTTTTTAAAAATTAAATGATAACCAAAATTTAAAATCATTAAATTAATAATCGGTTAAGTATTGTGTCTCCACATTTATTTTCTTGTCTTTATACGTTTATAAATAATGCTCGTAAATACGTTTATAAATAGTGCTCATATACGTTTGTAAATAATGCACGTTTATAATGCTCGTAAGCGGAGCTTTCATATAAGCGGATACGAAAGTTTTCGATGGCGTATTTAAATGGTAAATTAAAATAAAAATTTAAATAACTAACTTCAAAAAAATGTACTAAAATATATTTTTTTAAATACTTCTTTAAGTTCTGAGTTTTTTTTCAAGTCTCAAAGTAAAGGGTTTTCGTTAGTAATAATCACTGCTTTTTAATTTAGTATGGACATCAGAAAAAAATCCTTTCGGCACGCTGGAAGGCGGAAGTAGATTTCAACGGCACTAAGTAGGGAATAATTTGCCGGTCTCGGTGGCGCGATTGGTAGCGTTTCGGCCTTTCATCCAGAGGTCTCGGGTTTGAACCCCAGTCAGGCATGGCCTTTTCACACGCTAAAAATCATTCATCTAATGCTCCGAGGATATACCTAACGGTAGTTCGAGAGATCGAAAAAAAGTAGGGAATAAAAAATATTTCCGCCTTAAATTTAAGAAAAAAAAAATTTCAATTTTACTCAATATGATAATGGTTGCATGTGAAAAACAGTTTCACATGTTTAGCATACGACAAGCCCCATCTTCTTACAATTCAAGCAACATTTTGGTCATCCCTTGCCTCTCTTTTATCTGTTTAGCCTCCGGGGGTCATCCCTTGCCGTAAGGGTTGGTCATATAAAAAATTGTTTCAGACAAAAGTTTTAGTTAATCTTTAGAGGACTAACGACCACTTTAGACCGATTCAATACTGTGTCTATTAAGGGAGTATGATTTTTTTCTTCGAAACCCTATTTTTTCCACCCCCTGAGACAATGATATCAAACAAATTTACTTAGATGACTTTATACACTTATCCAAAGAATAGTAGGAACTTTAAACGAATTCAATATTTTACTTAGTAAGAAAGTTATAGCGATATTTTGTTTTTTCGTTAAAGTCCCTCCATTTCCACCCCTATGATCTGTCTTTGCGCATTAAAGAACTCTACTGAGATTTTGGGACGTTATATTTTATCAATTTGAAAGTGATTGGCAGATAATTACGGTATTTATCGTGACCATAAGTGTAGTATATATATATATATGTACATATATATAATATATATATATATAATAAATATATAAAAATTGTATATATTTGTATATATGTACATATATACAAAGTGGTCCAAATGTTGTAATACTACTATAACAATGGTCGCTATTTGGAAATCCGCAATTTTAAATCGCCGTCCATTTATTTAAATGGAACGGTCATGTGACGTATCACAACAGATTGAAGTTTTATCAGGAATTCATTTCTGCCATATAATTTCACATAGCTGTTACGGTATTGGAGTTATTGGTTTTCAAAATTGAAAATCTTATTCTTTTACAGGTGACATATGATGGTTTTGACGAAAAAAGAGCGAATTGAGGTGATCCTGATGTCTGGTGAACGAAACAGTCGAGTCGTTGCTGCAGATTTCAACAAGCGCCACCCAGAGAGACCACCCATTTCGCATAACACTGTTGCATATCTCATATCCAAATTCAAGGAAACTACAAATGTGTCCGACAAGCGACAGAGTTGTCATTCCAAATCTTCCACTGATGAGACAACCTCGACGATGGTCTTGGCTGCCTTTGCGAGGAGTCCACAACGCAGTATTCGATATCTTGCAAGTGAAATTTGTGTCAGTCGTTCCTCCATTCTGCGTATTCATCAGCAACAAATGGTACCCAATTAAGATCCAAATGCTGCAAAAACTTTCTGAGGATGATCCAGACAGACGTGTCGTGTTTTGTACGCGGGTATTACGTCAATATCAGAACAACTCTTGCCGGCCTCCGTAGCCGAGTGGTAGCGTCTGCGTCTCGGCTTTTCATCCGGAGGTCCCGGGGTTTGAATCCCGGTCAGGCATGGCATTTTTCACACACGCTACAATTCGTTCATCTCATCCTCTGAAGATATAACCTAACGGTGGTACCGGAGGTGAAAAAAAAAGAACTATACATTCCCATAGAGTATCCTATTCAGTGACGAGGTGAACCGGCAGAATCACCGATACTGGTGTCATGAAAATCCCCACTGGATTGGTCCATCCAATGTTGTTGGAGATGTTAAAATTAGGTGTAGTGAGGGATATGGTGTACCCGTGTAGTTGAACCAATCTTCATCGTTGGAGCCCTTAATTCCAAGCGGTACTTGGACGTGCTGAGAGACATTGTATTTCCTTCTCTTTTACATGAAAATGAAACATTCGCTTCGTTTTTCTAAGATGGTTCTGCGCCATACTTTGAGCTGAATATTCGTCAGTGGTTTGATGTCTAGTTGCCTGGGCAATGGATTGGTCAGCATGGTTCACAAGAATATCCATCAAGATCACCCACCCTCACACCTACGGACTTTTATTTGTGGAGCTTGTGAAGCAACTTGTTTACGCAGAGAATATTCGTGAGATTCCCCATCTGCGACAAAGAATTACGCTATGCTGCACGGAAATCGCACGAGAAGAATTTATGCGAGTGTCCGCTGACTGGATTAAGCGACTGTAATTATGCATTCAACAAAACGGACGACATATTGAACACATCATGCAGCCCTTCAGTGCCAGTTTTGGATATCAATAACTCCTACACCGTAAAACTTATATGAAATTTGATTGTAGAAATGAATTTCTAGTAAAATTTCAATCTCTTCTGATACGTCACATGAACCCTTTTCCATTTAAATAAATGGACGGCTATTCAAAATGACGAATATAATTGACTGTTCATAATGACTGTATATAATTGTATATATAAACTTTTGAACTGACAGTAGTTTTGGGATCTGTAGATGTGAAACGCGAAGATATATCGAAATTTTTCGAAAGTCGAATCA
>JAAAKQ030253422.1:0-18804 GCA_010016005.3 Zanna intricata | reverse complement strand
TAACAAGAAAGGGTTTTAAAAAAACCCACGTGTCACTAAAAGCTTACTATTTATCACCTTTAAATCATAATTTTGAAAAAATTATATCAATATAAATATATATATAGAAAAAGAAAAGTCAACAAAAAACCCTACATGGTAAATTTTTATTATTTCAAAAAGTTTTATTATCAATGTACACTTGTACACTGAATGAAAAGTTGGATAAAATGAAAATTTTTTAACTGCTCAATTTCAGGCTTTAGTTAAGTATTACATTAAAAATCTATATTTTTTCAGATTAGGACCGGATTTCCACCTTGTTCAGGCGTATTTGAAAAATTCTCGCCAAGTTTTCATCTAAAAGATATAAGATCAAACGCGGACACCTCCCGGCTTGTTTAAATATCCATATCGTATAATTTAAATAATAAAAAAAGTTGAATTGTAATTCTGAAAAGAAAAAACTTTATGATTCAAAATTCCTCGCCAAACGTCATTCAAAAACATTTGTAAGATAGAATGTAGACATCCACCTAGTATCTTTGCATTCTTGCAGGGATATGGGTGACTGAGTGAAAGGCGCCAATATTACAATTGAATTTTGATTTTGTTGTTAAAATAATAAAGCATTCAGATTTCGTCAACAAATCTCATATTGCTGCAGGATTTACGTCATGCTTGGTTTTACCCTAGTTTGGTAATACAATTTGTTCTTTAATGATGTTTAGTAAGAATTTATTGTTTCATGAAGTTTTTTTTTGTTGTAGTGGTTACGTAATTGAATTTGGTACAATAATAAAAAGACATCCTACGGCTCTATTTTTTTACATATACGAATATATATAAAATATCGAAGGATATTAAGGAAATTAAAAATTCTTTTAGACAGATATGAGAGTTTTAATTTTATTTTCATAAAATCCTCGTAAATCTGACCGAAAAAAATAAATCACCAACTTTTATTCGAAACGTTTATGTAATTTAAATTTTAATGCAAACATACGTCTTCCTCTCACTAAAAAATGCAACAGATACATTATTCTGCTTGGACTAATTATTTGTTGAAGGTTTGCTTAGTGAAGTGTAGTATTTTGAATTTTCTAACTTCACCATTTTTAAAAAGATATTTATTCATATAGAATAAAATTAGTAAAAACGTGTGAGAATATATAAAACTGTATAATCGGTGTATTTTGCTTTGAACACATAAAAATCTGTTTAAACCCAACAGTGACGTATTCTTGTACTACAGTGAAATCCCAATACTAATAATACAAATATCATTATTTTGTTTTGTAACTGACATGTCCATAGTGGCCCGTGATCCTATCAGTATCCTACAAGTACTATTGAGTGCACAGAACAGTTGCAGACAGTGAAAATAAATTAATTGTCAATGATATTTTTCGGTTTACTCTTCTATAATACTGTGTACTAATATTTAATGTGTTTTTAGAATCATTCGTCTTCAGTTGTCATCTTATTTTTCAGTCGAGATTTCATTTTATTTTTCGATAAATTGAACGTATAATAATGCATTTTAAAATATTTGAAAAAATTATCTTCGTCTACAATAAGTTCTTTGTAAAGTGCAGCACATTCTTTCAGTTTCTCTTTCTAAAAACGTGTCATGTACCAGTTTTCGTTATGCTTTTCTCCTCTTCTTCATAAAGTATTATGACCATTATTGCCAGTTCATCACCGGAAGATTGGAGCAATCTGGTTTAATACTGTACTAAAAAAAGGGGAAAAAATTGATTATTTACCAATAGTTCACCGAGTTACTACTACCACAGCAAGAACACTGAAAGAGTACGTTACTGATGTGTTTGAATGGATCTTAAATTAACAACTTATAACTTAGATAATGAAGACATCTCGATTTGTACAGTACTGTTGTATTTTTAGAGACTTTAAATTTTAAGTGTACGAAAGTGAAACGTTTATTATGTTTTGGTTATAATAAACCTTTTGTTTTTCCCCAGAGTTTATTTCGAAAAAAAATTTGAATCTAAAATTTTTTTGTTGTAAGATTATTTACTTAGCAACAGTTAAATTACATCCTCGACAAATTCGGATAATATTATTTATAAACAATATGTAGTATCAGATTTTAACATCACTTTATTTAATTTTTATAAAGAATATCAGATTGTGTTGTCCACGATGAGAAATATTGTTTATGCGTGAAAGAGTTGATGGTATGTTTTTAGAATAATGCAGAGCCCTATATCGCTGTTAGTTTTTGTGTTTACGTTATAACTTATATGAAGAGGTCTCGGGTATTTTGTTCAAGTGATATATGGTACGGTACTCTCTTTACAAAAAGAATTTTTAGTTATGTAGGCCATCTATAGATGACATCTGGCTCGTATAAAAATATGAAAAGATAAGAGCATGCTTTTTTTGTTAAGCGCTACAATATCCTGAATGTGACACGAAAAATTTATCTTTTATCATTCTTAATTTATTTATGAGATTTTGTTTGGTAGATTAAATTTCTTTGGGTCATGAATTTTGTTGAATCTTTGATTACTTAAATATTTTTTTATTTCCATTATTTAGGCGTCCACATAAAACAATAAATGAAACATTTTACTCCTTTTCTTAACATTCTAGTTGCGTTATACCTTTATGATGAGGTTGATGCTTAATAGCTAGATTTATAATTATGATATAAAAAATTTCGTTTTACGTTCTTTCCCAATACTTTATTAAATAGTTCAAAACAAATATTTTCTTATTTTTCTCATCAATTTTGACGTCAATTGATGTGTTTCGATCATCGTATCGGCCATTGTTTTAATATATTTAGTAAAGTCAACCATTATTAAGTACAATCGAATTAATTAAACAGTAGATTATTTGAAAATAATTATTGCTTTAACTGTTGTGTAAAGGAATGTACTATAAAAACCGTCATAATAAATTTCTTTTTATCTAATATGGCGACTTCTGCTTGTAAAACAAGGCCCTTTCTAATCGTTTTATTGCCCTGGTTGTATAATTTTTGCATTGTTAATTATGCATTACCCTAATGGGAAATTTTTTTTTCAAATTTTTATTCTTAATTATCATTTCTCTTAAATTAACGATGTTTGATCTATAATGATTGTTTTTCATTATTGAAAGCATTTTATTAAACAACTCATCAAAGAATTTTTTTTTAAATATCAGTTTTATCCGAATACAAGTTTTCTCATTTTTTAAAATCAAAATTTCTGAGTGAAACAGTATTTTTTGTAACAAGGCTGATAACTCCGATATTCTTTTTTGAAAAATATGGTTAAAAATCGTCTAAATTCAATGTAAATAATAGCAGCCCAAAAGGAAATATTTTTAGAAATTGTTTAAATGTTTCTTAGAACCATGTTAGGTTAAAAAATAGTCAATAAATCCATATTTTTCGAATTTTTTTTTTTTAATATAAATTTCACTAATGAAATGAGATCGCACACTTTAACACAAAAATGATTGTAGAGTAAAACAAGACTAGCCTCGATTTTCATTTATACGAGACTTCAGATTCTTCACCAAAGATGTAATACAAATATAATAGAAAGGCAAATTAAGAAATTGATAGTTGAATTCTATAAATTTAATTTACAGAAGAAAGTAGATCTTACAGATCTACTTATTTCTCTTTCGTTACGATAATACAGATTTAAATACTAGGCAGTGGATATTAGGTGTAATTTGGTGGTTGGTGTTCAATTAACTACACATATCAGGAATGGTCGGCCTTAGTCTGTATAAGACAACACCCCGATTACAAGTCATACATATTATCCTCTTATTGGCTCATGGGGTGCTTGTTCTTCACAATTTGAACAGATTGCAATATAAATATTAGGTATAGAAAATAAATATTTCTTACATTAAAATTGTGGGTGTATAACTTTCGTTTTCGGGAATCCACAATTTTTTAAGTTACTAATATTAGTTATATTTAGAAGTATCTTAAAGTTCTAAAAAATAAATTAAGTACTGGTAAGGTTTCATCAAACCATTTCATTCTTGATTGCTCGTATAATATTTTTGAAGTCTGAGCGCTGAAATTCCTTGGTACATCACAATTGCTGAGATTTTATGTACAGCAAATTGAAATGATTACTTGATTGTAATCAGTTAAGTAAGAACTGATTGCGATTACAATTAAGATTAACACTTGATTGATTTCAATTAAGTAAGAACTTGATAGTAATCAAGTTAAGTACTGGTAAGGTTTCATCAAACCATTTCATTCTTGATTGCCCGTATAATATTTTTAGAGTCTGAGCACTGAAGTTCCTTGGTACATCACAATTGCTGAGATTTATGTAAAGCAAATTGAATTGATTGAATTAATTTAGTTGATTAGTTGGAAATCAGCAGAAAATAATTGCTTCTATTTCATGTAATCGTAGAAAACGTTTTTTAATAACAAAACATTTGCTGTTAATAATATCTAATTTCATACTGAACAGAATAGTATTAGGATAATAACAGTATTAGATAATAAGGCATTGAAGGATTTATCTTAAAAACAATCATATGTGTTCATACAGTTATTTTTAATAAAATTGTGTTTAATTTAAAAAAATCGTAGTAATAATTTTTAAGAATGACTAGAGATTTAATCGAAATTCTCTGCACGATTTATGTTATAAAACTGTTAAAAAATTATCAAGATAAAAGAGATGTTTTTAAGAAAACTTTCATTTTCTCTTTCATATGGTTTATTTTATTAATACTGTAATTCATTTAATATAAATAACCCAAAAATTAAATTAAGGTTATAAAGAAAATTATTTCGTTTGCAATTTTTTGATTTATTTTCCGAGATAACTGAAGTAAAAAGAGTTATTAAATTATATGAACCGTTGCCAACGATACCGTATCTTTATAAGATAGTTAACATATGGATGGGATGAATTTAAGTTTATCTGATAGTGATTTAATGGATATAATATTGTTTAATAGCACTAAAATCAGATTAAAATTTTGTTTTAATTACCGTTGCTAATTAAAAAGTAAAAAGGAAAATGACGTCGTATTAAAAGTTAGTGGAAATTTAATCTTGTGAAGTCATAGTAAGCAATGCTTCGGGGCAGTAGCCTATACAGAACCCCTAGCCCTAGCCAGTAAGCGACCTACCATTAATTGAAATTCATAGATTAAAATCCAAGCTTTGTCTCTCAGCCGCACTCGTTTTACTTAAAATAAACGTTTTTCAAACGGTTTATCGTATTTTCCACTTAGCAAATCTGCTGCAAACGTGGTACTTAACCGAACAGATAAATTTGCAACATCTTTAGTATCATAAAAAACTAAAAGATTTAACGGTTAGTTATTCATTTCTATTATTAAATTTAAAAGTAAATAAAAGATATGAAATTTTTAATAATTAAAATTCAAAAGACTCATATGTTAATATGCTTTTGCCGGCCTCCGTGGCGCGAGTGGTAGCGTCTCGGCCTTTCATCCGGCGGTCCCGGGTTCGAGATCCCGGTCAGGTATGGCATTTTCATACGCTACAAAAATTGTTATTCATCTCATCCTCTGAAGCAATACCTAATGGTGGTCCCTGAAATTATAATAAAAAGAAAAAAAAAAAACGCTTTAAAAATATTTCCTATCGTAAGTTTTTTTTTATATTCTAGAAATCTACTTATAAGTAGACCTATTTTTACATAGTTAAAAAAATATGCTTTCCCTAATTAAATTATTATTTTACCCATATAATATTTATTTCAGCATACTCATCATAAGTTTGGGATAAAGTTACATTCCCATTTCCTATAACTTCGGAAACGGTTGTAATAAAAACTTGAAATTCCGTATAGGTGAAATTTCACTCTAAATTCTATGAAAATAATCTCGTTTTCCGTGTAAACTGTTTTTAAAAGGGTAAAGTTGGATTAGAGTGAATTTCATAGTTTTTGTGTAATTTACGATCCAGTTGACAGAAACTGATATCCTCCTCTAAAAATAACTCCTACAATATCTGAAATAATTGAAGTTTCGTAATAACCATTTCCTTAAGAGTGACATGATTATCCTCATGATTTCGTAAATCATGTGGATAATTTTAATATGTTGAAAAATAGATAAAAAAATCAGCATAGATGCTACCTAAAAAATTTAACAAAAATTTGTTCTGCCGATCTCTATGTAGCATCTCAGCCTTTCATCCGTAGATTTTTGATTTGAATCTCCGTCAGAAATGGAGATTTTCATACGCTGTAGCATTACGTTTTCATCTTCCATGTGCAAGCTTGAAGTTTGTTTGGTGAGATCATCAAGCAAAAAAAAAAGAAAAATATTTCTAGATTTCCTTTTAAACAAACAGTAATAGGATATTGCTGAACAAGAGATTTTATTCCGATTAATAAACATTTTTGTACATGATAAAATTGTACTTAGATAGCCATTTAAACATTCTCTTAACTGGACGAATTTCCTAATCAACTTGACTGTAAAACTGCTTATTAATTTTCAGGTAAACAGCGTTTTACTCGATAGGCAAAGACGAACAAAAAAAAAAAGGTGCTTATAATTACAGTATTTTCATAGTGAACAGATACTTAAAAAAGTTGGTAGATAATAAACCTATATATATATATTTAGTGATATATATATATAGTGAGAGAGGGATAGAGAGAGAGCGAGGTAGGGGGGAGAGAAGTTAATAAATCAATTGTAATTAGAAAAATAATTTTTTTTTGTTATAAAAATTGTTATTTAATAATGTATTTACGAAGTACCAATAAATAAAACCATTTAGTTCTAGCAGGATCTTTTGTTGTTAGTCAGGCAGTTTAACATTTTTTTAACCATGAAATAGCTAAAACTATCTGTAAAGATACATTTAACTGATACAAGGTACAACTGAAATACATGTATTTATCTTTTAAATCTCTGCTCTTTGGTATTTGTTTTTTTCTCTGCTTTTTGGTACTTGTATTTTTATCTAAATTTCATATTCTTTTTATGAAATCGTAATCAAAGGTAGTATTCTTTGGAGAAAACTTTATATTTTGGTTTGAAGCTGAATAATTAATTCAATAGTAAAAAAAAAAGAAACGTTTGTGACTTTCAATTTAATAACATTCATTTTTTTATTAAAATGTATTTATTTTAAGGTCTTCAGATTTAATTTAATTACATTTTTTTTAGTATTCCAGAGTTTTAGGACAAAATTTTCTTCTGATACTTAAATTTTTCCAATGATTTAGTGCTTTTCCATATTTTACTATTTCAATTCAAAGCCCTAGTTTAATCAAATAACCTTTCTTATAATATTAAATATTAATTAATGTAGTATGTGTATATCAGTCGAGAAGTTCAGCTCTGTTTGTACGCAGAAAAAAATATATATGTATGAAACGTTATTTAGTACATTTAAGTACTTTATTTGATACATTTAGATATTATTAAATACTAATATTAATACTTCAAATATCTTTTCCTTTTTAAAATTTTTTAATATCAAATTTTTGTTACTGCCCACAATATATATATTTTTTCAATATTTTGAACAGTGTTGGTTTAGTCGGCTGAACGATTCATTTTTTTAATTTATTTAAATAAAACTATTGCATTATGATGTCAAAAATTCTTTTTAGTATGTTTTGCAGAGTATTTCAATTTTTATAGAATAGTAATATATATTTCTCAGTTTTTTTAAAAAAAAGTTCCTTTTTGTAGCAGATATATTGTATTTATTTCAATGAAATATTTATATCAATCTGCTATTCGTATAAATTAAATTAATACATATAATTTGACAAATGGTCACTAGTATATTAAATTACGTGCAAACAAAAATAGTAATTATTTCAAAATAATAATAAAATAGAATATTTAATTGCAGGATACTTTTATTTTATTTATACTTGTTTTTAGACTTTCAGCTTTCTACAGCAAAACCGTAGTATATTTTAATTAGACATTAAATTTATTGATTTTTTTTAATAAATTTAATACTATTGACATCTAATTGAATTCCTAATTGTATTTCAAACTTTTTTTTATACATATCAGATTGTAAATTGCATTATTTTTTTACTTTAAAGTTTTTATTTTTAAAACATTTATTTTGCTTCTTGGTAAGTATTAAAATGTGTAACTTTTAAAATGAGATGTGAATTTTACTCGTGACTTAAATGAGAAATGTTCAGTTTGGTATATTTTTTGCGTTTTTACCATCCAGGAATAATTAATGCGCAAAAATGTTAACCCTGCAGCATGGTTTAGTTTGAATGTTTGCTACAGTTTAATAAGACCCAACTTTACTCAGCGGTTTACTGTGTGACGTTGCGGAAGGGACGTCCTGTGAACCGTGATAAATCAGCCTCTATGGCAGAGGATAGGCAGTAACGTTGAACTTGGCTCATGGTTCAAACTAACACATACACACACACACAAACACACTGACCGGATCGCAGATGAAGTTAATGGACCGGCTGATGATGTTGATCAAGTTTGCCAACTTATATCCCTATACTGACCTTGTACGGTTGTAATTCCGTTTTTTTCTCCTGTAATGAACAGGCCTTTCTATCGCTTTCATTACTGTTAAATTTATTCAGCTCTTTTATGCCTGAAATATGATATTAATTACTATAATAATTTTATGTATCTTTCACCATTATGGGCAAAAAATTGTCAAGAAAGGTTTTATTTTTCAAAGGAGAAATTAAATCGGACAATGTAGTAGTAATGACGTGACATAAAAAAAGACGTGTCAACTCGATCACAGTAAAGGCATTGAGAAGATTTCTTTCGTAATTGTCGGTACTGTACAACAAAATTGTATCCCAGTTTAAGTAATTATCAAACAAATATATTAAATGCCTAAGTTATTGCAGTAGAAATAACATTTCCCCCACTTTTATTATTATATTTGCCTCATTATTATTCATATTTATATATATATACTTAATGCTGTTTCCATTAGATCCGATATTATATTTATTTTTCATATAAATCTTTATAAATTTAAATGAATCATTAAAAAATTTATCCACTTTAGTGCTCCTAAAAAGAAAACAAAAACGTTTTTCTTTGATTTCTTAATTCTGTTTAATATTATCAAGTAATAATACGCTTTCATTTTTCTATTTTAATTTACTTGATTGAACCATTCATAGATCAACCTTTAAAATCTCTTAACACAACCTTCGATTTCCTTGACAGGTTTCACAATTTGAGATATCGATCTTTTTAAATACATTATCTTTACTATAAAAAAAATAATAAGTCCTGTAAAGTTAAATAATTTATGAAAAAATATGATCAGATTATCTCCTAATGGATTATTTGGCGAGAGAAATTGTTGAATAGAATAATATGAAAATGGTCATCCACAAATTTTTAAACGTAGGGAAAAATGTTTATATCATTAAATTGTTAATGATAGAAGGGAAATTTATATAAACAAATGCATGCAGTTTCAAATTAGCAATTTTTATTTGTGATTTATTTAAAGGTATTCACATAACTTTTCTTGAATACAAATTACTCATAAATTCTTTGAGAATTTTTCATCAGTGAAGAAAAGGTCCTAAATTATAAACCTTCTTTAATCCTTCTGAGTTTTAATATGCTTAATAAATAATGGTCTATGATCAAAGGAACCACTTGAATTTGTTAACGTACATGGTATTATGTTAATTAATGTTCTTTTGTTTGACCTGTAAAGAAGCAAAATACTCTAAAACTTTATCTTTCTTAATGAACCGGTATACATTTTACCTTGTAATCGAACATTTCAAATGACTCTCCCTTTGATCACAAACATATACACTGTAAGTTACATAAAATTATTATATGCATCTTTTACACGTACAGTATACAGTTCGTGTTTTATATGCACAGTAATATATATATTAGATTTATTAAAGCACAAAACCTATTTTTATAAAATGATAAATATAATTTCAATGTGAAAAAACTGTTTTTTAAAATAAAAATCTTATTTTTGAGTAATTCTTTATTTTTCTTCTTTTTTTTTTTTGTACGCTTTCCTATTTTTTAATCCCGCTCCATTTTTTCCATTGTGTAAACAGCCTTTTATTACCAATTATGACTTTAATTAGGCTATATGACTGTAAATAAGGAAATTTTGCCTCTTAGAAATCGAGAGTTCTCTTAACAATGTACTTTAAAAAACTCATATCTAAATATATATTTAAACAAATATAAGTAAAAAGTTAAACATAATTTACTCTATCCTGTCATCCAATTATCTTCCAATTAGAACGGAAGATTATTCTTCCGTTCAGATTCATACTACAAAAATGTCTTGATGACTTCAAAATAATGAAGAAATTCAAAATGGATCTACGCCGTTTTTTCTTTTCGTTCAATTTTACTTTTTACTAAATTCAGCTATCAGGATAATGGTTCTTTTTACTTTGCACAGGAACCCATTTTGCTGATCCAAAAGTAAATTTCTTCTGCATAATTTAAATTGAAAGACTTTTAAATAACAATTATCACATAGATTAAGAAAAATTTTTAATTTATTTTTATAAATATTACATTAAAGTGTCATTTTTTAAGATCTTCCTGAAGTTTGAAATTCTTATTTTTTTATTATTTGGGGCGTGAAAACGATAGATTTGCTTGCATCAAAGAGGCAACAGCGTTATGTAGCTAAGAAGTTTGATAAGTTACTTCTGAAAAGTTTCCTAAAATTGAACAATATACCTATTTTTTTGGTAGGCCATGGGATGAGGCACTGCCTCATCCCATCTGATGACGTTATACGCATGATCTCTTTCCAGATGTTGTTAGTTTGTAGGGCGTTTCTTGGGTAAACTCGAACAAGTAAATAACGTAATATCTTTTTGGCACGGCGCTTTTAGAGACACACTGCAGAGATTCAGACTAGTAGACTAAGGAATGTATCCGCCATGCGGGCAGTTGGATGTCGTTTATCATGTTTTGTATAAATGCCCAAGTTGTATAAAGTATAAGTTGATACGCACGGAGACAATTTTTTGACTTGATATTATCGGGGGGGAGGAGACCTATAATTGGCGATACCGGGCCGAATGGGTCATAGCGGAGAAATTCATAAATTACTTGGGAAAGAAAAGATTGCGATGGGGTCTAGGGTGCCGCTTGGGCTTTCCCGCTTTTTGTTTCTGTTTTTGTTGTTTTGTTTTGTCTTTGCTGCTGTTTTGTATTCATGGTTTATATTTGTTTTTCTCGTATTGTTTGTTATTACGTGTTGAAATCAATACTTTACCTTTCGGGAAGGTAGTGGATTTCGGTTCCTTATTTTTGTTATTCAGTCTTGTTTGAGACTTAGTTTAGATGTGTTTTGTTTTGTTTTCTTGAGGATTCTTATTGATAGTAGTACACCCATGGGAATGTCACACGTCGAATTCGTATCGATGGCATCCTGATTGAGGCAAGAACAAGTCTAGGAAGTGCCTTATGCCGAGGTTTAGAAGATGACCTCCGGTAAAGACTATAAGGGCTAGGCACTGAGGTATTGGCGTGATGACCGAAACTGCCACATAGAGGGGTCTTCCCCTATGGAGTCAGGACCGCAAGTGATCTCGGGGCTCGATCTATAGCTTAAAACTTTCCTTGGGATAAATAACCCCCTGAAATATTCTATATAACCAAATTAGTATTTTCTGTCAAAAATTCGATAAAATTAATTTGAAAAGTTAAGATAGGAAAATAACATATATTTACACATTCCGAAGGGTACTACCGCACTTCTAATACTAATAACATTACGTAGCTTCTCAATTTTTTTTTATTATCATCCATTTGCGTATCTTGCGAAAAGTTTTCCCCAACAAAGAAAGCACGTTTTTAACATTATTTTAAAAATAGAAATAAAATTAAAAATAATAAAATAAATCAAAATCCTAGAAAATAATAAAATCAGCATAAAATGTTACTCTTTTTAAATAATAAACGACGATTTCTTAAATTTGATATTTTTGAAGTTGGAAAAAATATAAGAAATTTAGTAAGTTATTCATTGTTTGTTTTTAATTTATAACGAATTTCAAAAGTCAAGATTTAAAAGGATTAAAAAGTATTATTTCTTTACTCTTGTACTTTTTTATTGTTATTTAGACAGGAGATATTTATCCTTTTTATATATTTATTTATTATCAATAAATGGACGTGTCAAAATATTAAAATACTAACCGCTACTTTCTATGATAGCTATCAGTAATTTATTACGATTTTTTGAATTTCATTAGATAAAACGAATTACAATACATAAAACGGTAAAAATGTCTTATTTATATTAATTACCTGAAAATGCTGTCTTAAAAGTAGTGATGTAATTAATTCAAAACTAAAAAAATAACTCCGCTTTAGAATCTTGAATTTTTTTTAAATCAAATTGTCGCTATTAATTTGTTTTCTGTTTCGTAATTATACTAATTAACGTAAACGGTCAAAGTAATAGCATAAAGATTAGGTTAGATATTCATTTTTCCTCCAGAAAATCGTATATAAAATTATAGTTTCTTTTTTTATTCTATTTATTATTATAAAATCGTAATAATTTCATAATTGACCATATCACTTCATTCTTGAATGTAATGCTCAAAATAATCAGTAATGTAATTTGTAATTAATGTGCTACTTAGCTTAATATAGCCGAGAGGTACCCTTATAGCTTCGAATTTAAGTTTGCAGTAGGACGAGTTGCCTGAACACTATTCCAAAGTTTCCGTTAGCAATTAACCGAGGAAATTAACACGAAAATCCTCTTCCACTTGATTATCACCGAGTTCAAAACAGATCGAAAAAAATTTGTACTTCAAAATCATCATTATAAATTAAATTACCCTTTTAATCAAATACTAATTTGATGTTCCCTTTAAAACAAATATTAAACTACAATTTTTTTTAAATAAGATTAGGTGAATTATCATCCATATAAGGCTTAAAGTATGAATCTCTATCAGAAAAGGCCGGATTTCGATAATTAAACAAGATGTATTGAACGGTGAAATTTCTTGATTTCTTCAGTTTTTTTCTTTAATTTTACAAAAAGCAAATATAGGCAAATAAGAAGAGAATACTTTAAAAAAATGATACACACTTTTAAATCTTCATTTTTTTAAAGTATTCTCTAGTATATATATATATATAATTTTTATTATTATAATTATTATTATTGGCATTTAGTAGTGAATTCGGAAAATCACTATTCAAATTAGTAATAGATTCCAAAAATTTTCTGTCAATTAAATTTTCGACAATACTCAAAAATGAAATAAAATGAACTTAGACCATTAACCGATATAATAAATTTATCAAGAAAAAAAGGAAAATAATTTAAGCATATCTTTTAAGCGTCATAATAAAATATTTTTAAACAATCTGTCACAGAAATCAAGAAGCTCGAAAAACGGCGTAGCTGTTCTTGACTAGACAAACATCTCATATAAAATCTCAAAGGAAAGTTAGAAATGGTTTCCCTACGCCTTCATTACTGAGACCGCCAGTTCTGCGCAAATGATATTACACTAATACCGGTACTTCAAGTACACCTTTTACAAGGAATATTTTACATAAAGGGGTACATTTTATAGTGATCATTACTCTCAGAGAATACAGCTATTTCATTAAAACTTTTATTTCATAATCAGAATAATAATCTAGATTCGAATAACTAATTTAAAACTACATACTACAATTAGTATAATTTAAAATAACATTATTTTAATTTTTTTAAATTTTGCACTCTTTTTACTTCCTTGTACGAAATAAAGGAAGTATTGTGATGGTGAAAGATGTCGGTTTTCAGATTTCAACGGAAATATCTGTTTGACCATACCTGTATCCATTTTGACTAGTTTAGTGACGAATATACGTACTTACTTACGTATCTCGCATAACTCAAAAACGATTAGCTGTAAGATATTGAAATTTTTTATTTAAAACTTTTGTAATATGTAATTGTGTACCTCCCCTATTTATTACAATCGACTGAACCAAAAGTATCCAAAAAAAGCCCAAAATCCCCAAAAATTTGGATTTTCGACTTTTTTTTAACTGACGAACACGGAAGGCACAACGGTTCGAGACATCATCTTTTTTTCCTATTTATTACATTTTTTTTAAAATTTAAATATATTGATTTATTAATCCGTAATTGTAAAAAGGTTTTTACGACAAAAAAAAAAAATCAGATGTTAATAGTGAAATAAAATTTTAATAAGTTTTAAAAATGTGTATATGTAATTTAATAGGAATTAATACATATATATGTAAATGTGCAAATCGTACTAATATATGTATATATGAAAAGAAAGAATAGATCTGGTGAAACATCTGATTTTTTAATATTAATTGAAAACTAATATTATCATTTTAAATTAAAATTCATATTATTATATATATATATAAAATTCATATTATATTATATAATATATATTCATATCATATTATATATATATTCATATTATTAATTCATATTAATATTTAATAATAATATTTTTAATTAATAAAATTAATCAATGTTAAATATTAATTAATATTAATTCTTTTATAATTTATAAATCTAATATTTAGAACCGTATTATTTTTGGATTTTCGTAAAAGGATGTCATGTAGTGTCACATCAATTTTTTTTTTTTTTTTTTTTTAATTGACGTTACTCTACATTTTAAAACAAAGGCAGTTTTTTCTTTTTTTTTATGTACGTTTGAATATGAATTGGACAACTACAAAGTTGGTAAATTCATATTCAAACTTATTTTACATATATTTCTCCAAAATTCAAAATAATTTCATCTGATCTAACATAAATTATTAATAAGACCATAGTTTTATTTTAAATAGATGTGAAGTTTTATAAGTGTTGCTATCTGATCATATTGCTTATATTATATTGCTCATATTATTAGCAATCAAGTGAGAGGTTAGGAATTATAATTTTAATATTGCTTAAAAATGTATTTTTTTACCAGTATTACAGTTAAGTGATGATTTATAAAAATATTTATTTTATTTCTATTTCAATAAATTTAAAATTATTTTTACATATTAACGATAAATTCAGTTGATTAAACTACTGGAGCTAAAAGATCGGGAAATCATGTAACAGTGTTGTACTTTAAAATTTTTTTTTTGCCGGTGCACAAATTAATACAGTTAAAAAATAGAAATGTTGAGAAAGCACATTGAGATAGAGCTGATCTCATTTTTTTTTTTTTTACAAATAATTTAATTTTTAGGTTTGTACTGCTGTTCGCATTACATTAGTTTTTGTTTCATGTGATACAAATATAAAACTCTCCCTCCGGGTAATGGGCCTTATTGTTTTACAAAAAAATTTTAAATGGTCTTTAATGTCTAAATTATTCATATTATTTTTGCGAGTTTTCCTACACAGATTCGTTTAGTAAATATTGAAATATTGTATTTACTTAATACCCTACTTCAACGCGGCTTACCTAATCGGCAATGGTTTTGAATAAACAAAAAACAAAAAAATAAATTTTTGGAAAAACATTTTTAACTTTTAATCTATTATATTCGCATTTGTTTTTTTTTTTTTTTGTTTTTTTTAGAAAAAACGTTTATCATTGAATATATTAAAACAAGTTTCTTAGAAAATTTTGAGATTTAATTTTGTAGCTTCTTCGTCGACACTATCGATGATATAACAACGGTAGCCGTAATATAGTTATTCATTCGTTTGATTTTTTTTTTTTTTTCAGTTTTTTATTATATATTTTTTATCCGTTTTATTTTATTCTGCGTGATAAAACTCTGGATAGAAATTTATGTTTTGTAAATAAAAAATAAAATTAGTTTTATAAAGTTAATTAGTCTTTATTAAAAGGTCTCTATTGTTTAAGTAGTTTTAAATCATTAACAACTTTACATCAAATTTAAAAGTTTAGTTTTGTAAAAAAAAAAAATAGATCGCAGTTACAAACTTCAATTTCAGTGGAAGAAGTTTTACGTTACCGAAGAACTAACTAAATAAAATTTAATTACTGAGCTTTATTTCAATCGGTCGTCTGTAGTTTATTTATTAATATTATTTTATATATATATATATATATATATTCAGTTTCGTTATAATAATTTTTCAACTTCTATGTGAAAAAGCTTTTAATGCAAGAAGAACGTTTTAAGCTAGGCTGTGACAGCTTCCGCCAAATTAAACTTGGCACTTACTAACACTGATTATCGTGGATGGCACTTACTGAAGAAGGTTTTATATTAACCTCAGTAAGCCAGTTAAATCCTGAAAATTGGAAACTATTAACCTAAAATTTCAAAATACTTCATTTAAATTTTATCTATTTATACATTGTATTTATTTATTTTTGTAGCAACACACCTTACAAATAATTTCTTGTGATTGTAAATTTATATATTTTATTTTTTTCTAATTGAATAAACGTTAAAATCTCAAAACAAACTAAATTTTTTTATTGTAATTAATCTGTACTAATAAGGTACTGCTAAGTTAAAATTATAATTTAATGATTAACTGTATTTCAATTAATACAGTTAATTAATATTAATTATAAAGGGGATATTTAAAACCTAATTTTCACTGCTGTACTTGCGAGTAGCAGAATATAATTGAAACTTGTATAGTAAATTTGTTTGAACAGAACGTTCATACAAATAGTTTTTAATGAAATTTCAACTAAGCAAGAACTTCCAACATATAAATAGTTATTAAAATAATCAGAACTAAAGAATTTTTTTTTTAAATGTTACAAGAATTTTATGTACAATTAACTATTTATTAGAAAAGTAATCCTTTTAATTTTTTTTTTTTTTTTTTTTTTTTGTAAGAGAAACCTGTTCATTATATCATTATCCATTTAATTTTTTGTACTATGATACTATGGAATAATTATCCGATTATCGAATTTTTACTTAGTAGGAACACGGTTCTTATTACACCTCGATTAGTAAGAAGTATGAATAATAATATATATAATCTCCCTGTTTTTCAATTGACAAAATAATTTCTATGGTTGTATTATTGTGCCAGCCGTTATAAAGGATTTATGAAATGGTTTCGGTATTAATAGGATTTAAAATTAATTAAATGGGAATATTAAAGTAAACAAAACAAAATGTATTTCCCCTACTCGGTCGGAAATTCTACAGTCTCAAATATCTGAACTTTTGCTGTCGTGAATAAAGAGGCATTTGATTTTACGTGTATTTCATACGACAATAATTGCTGTTGTCCTACTTATTTTTAGTCTAAATTTTTTGTCAGAATTTTATTTATTTAAAAAAAATCTGTTTTAATATATTATTTAAAAGTCTAAATTGAGCATGAACAATAATAATAGATTATTAGGCCGTTATTCGGGAATATTAAAAAATATATATATTAATATTGCTTGGCGTAAATCTGAATTAAAATAAACATAAAATACAAGTAAGACTTACAGTCTTCCTTCAATTTTTTATTGGAATTTAATTTTAGAAATGAAACGGAATTTCACATTTACACAAAAAAATTACGAAATGAAATAAACTCTCCCTCGATTTTTGTTTACCGTAATCATAATGCAAGCTGTTATATGTTTGGGCCATTGAGGACATGACGTAAATTTAGCCACTACAATTATTCCCGAAAGTTTTTCAGCTATTCTTAATAAAAACAAGCATCCCATGACAGGTATTTATCAATTAAATTGAAGAACGAAGCCGTTTCTCGTTTCCTTCTGCAATGAGCCTAATATTAAAAACGAATTACTTATCAGGATGTCAAACACGTCAAAATTCAGGTGAAATTCAGTCAATTTACTCCTTTTTACAGGAACTGATTTATAATGTACATCATTATTTTCTTAGAAAACAACTCTGAACTACTAGCACATACATATATGAAATATAGTTAGTATCAAACAAAAAAGTTTATTCTATTTGGGGGATAAAAAATTTCTCTTTTATATCTATTATGTTGTATTAAAATCAAAATCTAAGGTAACTGATTCTCAAGTTGTAAGTATAATTATTATTTGTGTAAGACATCTCATAATGTACTCAACTTTTACAGGGATTTAAAGCTGCAATTATATCACGGATATGTCGTCATCCCCTTGTAATTAACTAAGTTATTAATCTCGCTTGGCTCTTTTTCAAGTAGTTTTGAACTTCGAATGGTTTTATTCTTAATTAAGGATATTGCTTTTATACGGAACTCCTTCCTTCTTCTCAACATATTTCCTGAATAATTTTCTTTTATCTCTTAGTCTTAATTTAATGCTTCTGGTTTGTTAGACAAAATATAATTTTTAAAACAAAGCAGATTGCTTGTTATTCGTCGTGTCTAAATTATTGCTCTAAATAAAGTAAAATTTCTCATTTGCTGATTAAACTGTTGTAGACTATTAATCTGAATAAAAAATCTAATTAAAAAAAATGTATATATATATATATATATATATGAATGTACTCGTATACATTTTATTTATTTTTATTTATATACTTATTTACGTCTTATTAATATTAATATTTTATATTATATTATATTTTATATAATATCTTATCATAGTTAAATGCAGTTTTTCTTTTAGTTGTGATACATATATATATATTATATTGTAACGCACTTAGGTACAAGCTGCTTAAGTATCAAAGTAATGATATCCAGAATATAGTCGGTTCTTGGAGAATAGTGACGGTATCCTTGTACCTCTTAAATATCACTGGTATTTTGGACATATCATGCCACTGTTTATTAGACTCGGCGAAGAACGTAACGAAATAATAATAAGGAATACTAGATTGTGGATACCGGTGTTCTTTGGTGGTTGGGTTTCAATTAACCACACTTCTCAGGAGTGGTCGACC
>JAAAKQ030253411.1:0-10887 GCA_010016005.3 Zanna intricata | reverse complement strand
ATTCAATTGATTGTCAAAGTTATTATTTTTTATCAGTTCCCATATGTGTGGTCCTATGAATATTCCTTCTTTAATCTTAAGTTCACCAATTCTGGAGAACTTATTTTTTAATTAAGCAAATCCTAACCCATTTTGATCCATAGCTTTGACAAAGTTCTTCATAAAACTAAGTTTTATATAAAGTGGAGGCAAGTACACTTTTTCTGGATCAATCAACGGTTTGTTTTCAACATTCCTTTCTCCAGGAGCAACATACTCTCTTCAGCCATTCCTTCTTCACGTAGTAATTACATGTCTCTACTGTCCATTCACACAGAAAGCAGCAATACTTTATGTAACAGAACTGTAGTTCTAGCAGAAGTGCAATAACTTTTAAATGACCACAGATATGCCATTCACATTGTTTATAGCTTATTTTGTTCAGTAACAGTTCCATGCTTTCATAAGTTTCTTTCATTTTGGCAGCATGGACAAGTAGTATAGACAGAAATTTGTTTCCAATGTGGAGAAGTACAACTTTAAGGCTATTCTTTGAAGAATCTATAAATAAATGCCAGTACTCTATTTTATGTTTGTGACCAAGGCTTCCATAAGACAACAAGTATTATTACAGAAAACATTTTCACTTTCAACAGAAAAACAGTTTTCAAACTCATTTTATCTATTTCTAAATGCAGTAACTTTTGTTTTGTGACGAAGGAGATTCCAACCTTTTAATTTAAACCGAAAAGTTCAGCTTGACTTTTAGAGAGATTCAAATCTTGAACAAGGTCATTAAGATATTCCTGAGTGAGAAGATGAGATTAAAAAGTTGAAGCTTGAAATTAAGGATCACTAGTTAAATTATCATCATAACTGTCATCATCAGATTTATTTTCTGTTTCATCATCACTTAGTATTATACTTTCAGCAGGTTTTGGCACTGGCAATTCATCACTGTGATGAACAGGTCTTAAAGCAGATGGTAAATTGAGGTATTTTATAGTATGTTTTAATTTAGAATTGATACAACAAACATTTGTCAAACAAAAATAACAGTCTGTGCAATGATCTCTTGGTTTCCTCCAGATCATTGACACAGCGAATTTCATGCATCGAATTCCTTTAACCCATTTTGAAAGAAGAGTGACGTAAGTAATACAACAACAATGAGGAGCCCAAGTTTTATCTTTTTCACCAACTTTACATCCGAAATAAAGTTTGTAACACTTTTTAATGTATGGAGTAAATATGCGCAGTTGATTTTTAACGAAAAGAGTCTAGTTTATTTACACAGTTTCTAGGAATTGTGCCACTTGATATTTTAAATATATCAAAATTACTTAATTGTAAATTAACAGAGAAATACACAACTGAACAAATTTAGACACATCTGAATGTTTACTAACCAAAATATGAATGTACACTGCCTGAAATTGGCAACTCTTATGATTAGCCATAGTTGTGACATATTTCTGAATCGTCAGTCAGCATGAATCATTGCTGTACAAACATAATTATTGTACTCAGATATAACTAATCTCTATAAATATCTATTACAAATTCTGTAGTAGAATTTATTCTATTACAAATAAAATAATTCTATTACAATTTTGTTGTACTAAAAGTCATCAACAACATCAACCAATATAATTAGGGGAAAAGACAATAATAAATACAGTTCTCGACGGCTCCATTGAAAGTGAAAAAAGAAGAGGAAGGAAGAGGCTGAAGTTAATAAATGACAGAAAGAGTAGTGAAGGTTATGAGATGAAAAAAGCATGGAACCCAAACACATGGAAATAACAGTGGTGTCAGGGATCTGCCAACAGACAAAATGCTGTATGATGATGAAAGTTATAACTTTATGATTATAAATAGATTCTCTGTCATTTCCAAATTTTTTGTTTAATGTTGTTATGTTTCTAATATTACAAGTTTATGTGGTCATAACCACAGATCTGAAATACTTACGTAGCAAGGTTTGATTATATAACAAACTTCATTGAATGAACATTTCAAATCTTCTCACGCTATATTCTACATGACCACCAATGATTTGGGCACCTAAACTGTTATACATCATAAATAATCTAAACTTATTACCATAATCTGTAAAATAAGGTAAATTTTGTCCGAGACAAGATAAGTTTTTTTATACTTATTCATGGAATAAATGTAAGTAATAAACCGTAACAAAGTAATTAATACAATCTAGAGTGCATTTATTTTTCTTATGTACATAAAGTATTCTAAAAACATAATTATTACATTTTTTGTAGCTTATTAATAACAAGATACTGTTTAATACTAACCTGTATGAAGTACTTTTTAACAGGTGCATTCCCATTGTTCACTGTCCAATTAAGAAAGATTCTATGAGCTCCAACAACTTTCACAACATCTATATTTACTTGAGGTACATCTATTAGCATAACAAAAGATTTCCCAAAAATCTCAGAAATTAGTTCATAAAAAGAGATAAAAGAGATGTACATTATTCTTTTAACATCATTAATGCACGATGCAATATAATATTATCAGTACAGTAAATCTATAGCTCAATTTAAGTAGTAAATATGATCAAAATATTTAAATCATAAGAATAGCTTAATGAAATGAAGCAACTAGCCACTTGTTACACATCTAACTATACCACCGATGTACGTTGCAAATATTTTTAAATTAAACAAACTATCTGTAGTAATCAATTTTGCACTCTAAAAAATCCACTGGGCTAAATAAATAAGAGTCTGGTAATTGAAAGATCCTTGAATAATGTCAAATCACATCTTCAAATTGTTTAACAAGTTTCTTCAACAAGCAATACTTTATGCCTCTTCAAATTGAAGGAAACACAATGTTGGCCCAAAAAGAGTGTTGAGACTGTCTAACATGGGATGAGAATAAGTATTGATTAAGAGTAAAAAGAGAATTTTTCTCATGATGTCACACCAACATCTTCCTGATTTTCTACTCTATCCATCAGCAAATGCAAAATTCTTGTTAACACATTCACTACTACAACACAAACAAAATTCTCACTTTTTTATTCTGTTACTATGGTTTGTACAAATTCCATAATATTTACCAAGTGACTTGATTATTTATATGTAACATAAATATTTTATAATGCAAATCTTTTAACGCAAATCTTTATAATGCAACTCTTTACAATTTAGTAACCCCACAAATCCTTAACTTTAACTTTATATAAAATTATTTATAATTTTTTTAAATATGTACTTTCATTGATTATATGTATTTTTTTTTTAATACAAGGGTTGTCTGTAAAATAAGGTTTTCCACTTTTTTTACACAAAGAAAAACAAGTATATTTGCAATGAATCATACATCGTTGGAAAGCTTGTACTTTCTACTATTTTTCTACATAATCCACGTTACGATTGACGCATTTTTTCATACAGTGTAGCATTTTTCATACATCCAGAACGCAGGAAAGAGATGATAATAACTTAGTGCTAGACCCGGGCTGTGGAGGGGGGTACATGAAGTTATCCCATCCAAACTGATTCTAATTAAATTGATGAGATCAGTTGTTGCACGGACAGTGTGGGGACAAGCATTGTCCTAATGAAAACGCATTTCAATTGTCATCGTGCAACTTCTTTTGTTCTGAATTGCGCCGTGAAGGTTCTTATAAGTCTAACAGTAGCGATCAGCGTTTATTGTTGTCCCAGCAGGTATGAACTCAAACAACAATATCCCCATCCTATCCAAAATACAGTCGCCATCACTCTGATAGCAGAAAATGTTCGTTTAACTTTTGTGGCTTCGGCAACCCTCAATGACACCACTGATGGGACTGTTCATTTGTCTCTGGTGTCGTGTAATGTACCCAGTTTTGTCGCCAGTAACAATTGAATCCAAGAATTCATCGCCCTCTAATGTGTAACAATCAAGGAATTTGCAGACCGCTTCAACATGTTGCCGTTAGTGATCTTCGGAGAGAATTCTGAGGACCCACCTTGTGACAATGCAAATGTTCTGTCCACTCTTGTCAATGGCAATCTTACTGGAGGATCCAGTAAGATTGGTGACAGGATTCAATTGGATCCAGGATTGGCTTGATCCAATTGATCAAGGATCAATTCACATAGTTCTCGAATCATCACCTATCAAATCTTCAAACATTGCATTCTCCATTTTTGCAATTGTTTCATCCGAAACGGATGGTCGTCTTGGAAACCTTACTTTATGGACAACCCTTGTACTCTTAATCTATATAAAAAATAAAAATTACAGTTATCCGATTTTTTAAAAATTAGTATATTATGACATATTAATAGGAAAGAATAATAGTTCTTAAAAAACTTTAACTAAAGACAATTTTTTTGTCTTCAGTCATTTGACCAGTTTGATGCAACTCTCCAAGATTCCTTATATAGTGCCGTCATTTCATTTAGGTGTACCTCCTACATCCTGCATCCCTAACAATTTGTTTTTCATATTCCAAACATTGCCTACCTGCACAATTTTTCCCATCTACCTATCCCTCCTATATCAAAATGACTATTCCAGGATGCCTTAATATGTGGCCGATAAGTCTGTCTCTTCTTTTAACTACATTTTTTCAAATGCTTCTTTTTTCATTGATTTGCAGCAACACCTCTACATTTGTCACTTTATCCACCCATCTGACTTTTAACATTCTCCTACAGCACTGCATTTTAAAAGCTTCTAACTTTTTTCTCAGGTACTCCAATCGTCCAAGTTCCATTTCCATATAAAGCTACATTCCAAACATATACTTTCAAAATTGTTTTCCTGATGTTTAAATTAATTTTTGATGTAAACAAATTATATATCTGACTGAAAACTCGTTTTGCCTGCACTCTTCGGCATTTTACAAGTATATCGCTCCTACTTCGTCCATCATTAGTAACTCTACTTCCCAAATAACAAAATTCTTCCACCTTCAAAATCTTTTCCTTCCTATTTTTATATTCAATGGTCTATCTACAATATCTCTACTACATTTCATTACTTTCATTTTGTTGTTGTTTATTTTCATGCAGTAGTTCTTGCATGGGACTTCATCTATGTTATTCATTGTTTCTTCTAAATCTTTTTTACTCTCAGCTAGGATTAGTACATAATCAGCACATCGTAGCATCTTTATAATTTCACCCTGCACTGTTACTCCATATCTAAATGGTTCTTTAACATCATTAACTGCTAGTTCTATGTAAAGATTAGAAAGTAACAGGGATAGGGAACATCCTTGTCTGACTCCCTTTTTATTATGGCTTCCTTCTTACGTTCTTCAATTATTACTGTTGCAGTTTAGTTCCTGTAAATGCTATCAACTGTTCTTCTATCTCTAAACTTGAACCCCAAATTTTTTAAATGTTGAACATTTTATTCCAATCTATGTTAACAAATGCCTTTACTAAGTCTATAAATGCCATGTATGTTGGTTTGTTTTTCTTTAATCTCCCTTTTACTGTTAATCTGTGCGGTAAGATTTCTTACCTTCTCCCTACACTTTTCCTGAAACCAAACTGATCTTCTCCTAACATGTCTTCCACTTTCCTTTCAATTATTCTGTACAGAATTCTATTTAAGATTTCTTGATGCATGAGTAGATAAGCTAACTGTTCTATGTTCTTCACATCTTTCTGCGCCTGCTTTCTATGATAAAATAACAAAAACACTGTTTTTGAAATCTGTCGGAACTTCTCCTTTTGCGTAAATACTACACAACAGTTTTTATAATCTATCTCTCACTTCCTCACTTGCAGTGCACAGCAATTCTGCAAGTAACCTATCTATCCCAGGAGCCTTTCTGCAATTCAAATCTTTTAGTGCTCTCTTGAATTCAGATCTCAGTATTGTATCTCCCTTTTCATTCTCTTCAACTTCCTCTTCTTTCTCGATAACATCATTTTTTAATCCATTTCCTTCATATAACTCTTCAATATATTCCACCCAACTATCAACCTTTTCTTTTGTATTGTAAATAAATGTACCACCATTATTTAACACATTATTAGATTTTAATTTATGTACACAAAATTCTCCTTAACTTTCCTGTATCATTAAGACTACCTTTTTTTCTTATCATTTCTTTCTTACGTTCTTCGATTATTAATGTTGCAGTTTGGTTCCTGTAAATGTTAGCAATTGTTCTTCTATCTCTATACTTTAATTTTGTTAATCTTCCTTCTACTGTTAATCTGAGTACTAAAATTGCTTCCCTTGTCCTGAAATCAAATTCTTCTTCTCCTAACACTTCTTCCACTCTCCTCTTAATTCTTCTGTACAGAATTCTAGTTAAGATTTTTTATGCATGAATAGTTAAGCTAATTGTTTTGTATTCTTTGCATTTATCTCCTCCTGATTTCTATGGAATAATGATTATAATAACACTGTTTTTGAAGTCTGATGGAACTTCCCTTTTTCGTAATATTACACACCAGTTTGTATAATCTACCTATTGCTTCTTCACCTGTACTGTGCAGTAATTCTAAAGTTATCCCATCTATCCCAGGAGCCCTTCTCCATTCAAATATTTTAATGCTCCATTAATATCAGATCTAATTATTTTATCTCCCTTTTCATCCTCTTTGACTTCCTCTTCTTCCTCTATCACACCAGTTTTTAATCCATTTCCTCTGTATAATTCTTCAATATATTCCACCCACCTATTGATGTTTTCTTTTGTTTTATAATTCAATGTATCATCTTTATTTAACACATCATTAGATTTTAATTTATGTACCAAAAAATTGTCCTTAACTTTTCTGTATGCTCTGTCTATTTTACTAATGATTATTTCTCTTTCCACTTCTGAACACTTTTCTTTTGCTAATTTGCACTTAGACAAATTATAAACAATTTTAGTTTATAGTATTTCCTAATTTTTTATAGTTCCTTTTATCTTCTTCATCACTACATTATTATACTTTCTACATTCATCCATCAGCTGCAATATATCCTCTGATATCCAAGGTTTTCTACCAGTTCTCTTTGTTCCACCTAAGTTAGTTTCTGCTGATTAAGAATTTTTTTTTTTTTAACATTCTCTCATTCTTCTATATTTTTATCTTATCGTATTTACTCAAACCTCTTGTGATGTCCTCCTCATAATTTTTTTCCTTTCTCTTTCTCAAGCTTCTCTAACTTCCACCAATTCATCTGACACCTTTTTTTCAGGTTTTTAAACCCCATCTACATTTCATTATCACCAAACCATGATTGCTATCATTGCCTGATCCACGATATGTTTTGCATTCAAGGAGTTAATTTCTAAATTTTTGTTTAACCATGATATCATCTCTTATAATCTATCTGATACCAGGCAGTATCACCAAGCTTTTTCCTGTGTATATTCTTCTATTATTATTTTTAAACTGGTGTTTGCAATTACTAAATTATACTTCGTGCAAAACTCAATAAGTCAGTTCCATTTTTCATTCCTTTTGCCCAATCCGTATTCTCCTACAATATTTCCTTCCTTGCCTTTTCCAATGCTTGCATTCCAGTCTTCAACTAGTATTAAATTTTCATCCCCTGTTATGTGTTTAATTGCTTCATCAGTTTCTTCATAACACACTCTACCTCATCATCACCACCATGAGCACTTGTAGGCATATAGAGATTAATAATCATTGTCGACTTAGATTTTGATTTTATCCTTATTAGAATGATTCTATCACTAAGCTTTTTGAAATGCTCTACTCTCTTCCCTATCTTCTTGTTCATTACAAAACCTACTCCTGCCTATCCTTTATTTATTATAAAATCACCTAATCAATCGTCGTTTTCTTCTTCCCACTGAACTTTGCTAATTCCTACTATATCTACATTTAATCTATCCATTTCCCTCTTTAAATTTTCTACCAACCTTTTTTAGATTTCTAACATTTCACGCTCCGACACACAGAATGTTATTTTGTAATTTTCTGGTGAACCATTCCTTAGAAGTCCCTACCAAGCTATCTGAAATGAGGAGTAGTTTACCTCCGCAATTTTTTTACCAAGGAAGGCGCCTTTGTTATATGAAAATATGGAGAGCTACATTTTCTTGGGAAAAAAACAACCATAGTTTTCCACTGCTTTCAGCTGCGCAGTACTCAAAAGACTGAATGATATTGAACAGCCATTTAAGTCCTCCTGACCTACACCCTTAACAACTACTGAAAGAGCTGCTGCCCTCTTCAGCAATCCCCCTCACCATCACCAAGGCCTGATAATTCATAGAAGTAAAAAAAAAAACCCACAAGGAAGCCATAAAAAAAGTTAATCATTATATCTACTAAATTTTAAAACCCAAAAAAAATAAATAAAAAGATAATAGGTAAACTTCATGAAACCAATATTGTAAGTATTTAATTAAAGAAAGAGGAAAATCAAAATATATATTACAAATAATTTGATTTTTGGCTTTTATGCAACTGCAAAAATAAATCCATATACATAAATACAAGTACTTTAAGATGTGAGGAAGCCATTTTTTCTCTGATTAAAAAAAAGGGAAAGTGGAGTTAATATTAGAACAGTACCTACTCGGATATGCATATCTACACCTTTCTGCTAAGATGCTCCCAAGAAACCTTATTTTCTCCTAAAGAGAAAACTTTTTCTTTCTATAACATGCACAGTTTACTGATCACTTAATAAAATATTGACTGTAAACAGCCATATTCAGTTAGCTTCTTTGAAGCAAACAATAATTAAATACTGAAATTAATGTTTTGGATGCTTCTAACTTGTTATGAACAGCATTAACCCTTGTGATGTTAACAACAAAAATGATTTCACTCATCTTGAATTCTCTTCTAATTTAAAAAAACCGAACAATCTGAATAAAATAAAAACCAAACCTAAACTTCTAAAATGTTTCATTATGTATCAATTGTAAAAATATTTCAAATTTATAAAACAGAGCATGTGACACTATTGATAAGGAATAACTACAGCTTTTGTTTAAAAGAAAGCAACAACATGAAATCAATGAATGTTAAAAATTGTAAAAGTACAAAAAACGCTATATTAATATAATGATTATGGAAATTTATCAGTTGACACACTGTTTAAATGCTAATTCAAAAAGAGAGATGTTTGACCGCACTGATAATTTGAAACAAACTGTTGAACAGTTAAAACAGTTGTTGTAAACAGTCTGTTATTGTTGAATTGTTGTACAGTTAATGTTTATATATCGGTTACACAGTGAAATGGTTTATCAGCAAAGTTTTACAACACACTTTCATATCACTTTACTCCTTATATGATCTCTTCTCAGTTTTTGTAACATCTCACTATCAAAACAATAAGCACTACTTAACAAACACAGTGGTCTATTAAGGATTTTAAAGAAAAATGTATCATCTAAGCTTTGTTGCAGGACACCAACACACATATATTATAGCAACCTCTAATGTTAAAATATTTCTCAAACATCAGTAAATCTGTTGCAAAGTAGTTACGAGAGGGGGCAACCTATTTTCCACTATAATAATGACAATAGCCTCAATTTATGTTCCAAAAAGGTAGCAGGAATACTGATGAGCAAGAATATTCATCGCTGGCAGAATGAAATCTATTATACATAAAATATACATTTAAATATCTTAAACACCATACAAAATAAATTATTAAAATCAAGCCCTACTTTCCCTTTACATTTATCATTTCCAAAACTTAAGTAATTGTCGACTTTAACATACACTGTTATAGAATAAATATACATTATATTTAAATTACTTCAGACTAATTTTTTTTGACAAATATTTTTTTAAATTACAGACTGTCATGAAAACTGTTCATTTTTCAAGTCTTCAATGTTCTCCGATGTTCTTTTCAACTAAAATTATAAATTTTGCAATGTGTTCAAATTTATATTATTATTCTATTAGTTGACATAAGAAAGAGCATCTAGCTAAAAAAAAAATATATACCCATTACGGCAATCCCATATAGTTATGTTCTCCTCAATAAGGATTAACCAATGTGTGTTTATAATCGGTTAAAAAAGAGTAAATTTAAATGAAAATAAAATGAAGCCTATAAATAAAATGCAATTTAAGTAAATAAAGAATAAGAAATTAAACAGAAATCCACTTACCTAAAACAAATAAATTTACTGGAGCAGTGATAAGATCATTTGATATTAATGCAGAACAGTAGTAAGTTCCATTATCTTTACGACTATTTAGGTCTTCTATTGTCAATTTTGTTTCTACATATGTACTGTTCACATATGTAATGTCTGTTTTACTTCTGTAAGATTATAAAAATTAAACAAATTTCAATAACAATATTAAATAATACAAAATATAGAACCACAAGAAATTCATTGTTTGCCTAAGAAAAAGGCAGCTGAGTCTGAGCTGCAATTTTATCTTTGAATAATCGTGTTAAAAAAAACCAACAGTAACAAATAGCATATCATTTAGAGAAATTGAGGAAGAAAATATTCTTGTATCAAAACTTTTATACTAAGTTTCCAAGCTCCATAGCTGTGATAAATAAATTGTGTAAAATAACCAGTTAACCTTTACTGAAAGATGATTCCCCCATACACACTCATCAGTAAAACAACCAAATGTAATGTCCTGGGTGAGACAATAATCTACCCAGGTGGGTAGATAATCTTTTCTCACTACTCACCCCTTTTTTCCATCCTTAATCTCTTCTTCCATAAGGTGAGGTCTGAGCCACCAAGATCCTTAATGTTAAGATGCCAGGGCTTTATGACAGAGCCAGTGCACACTACGAAAAAAAATTCAAATATAATTCAGCCTTAGAGGGACACCATTTTGCTCACCACAGACCAGCTAAATAATGAATATTATTCAGAAAGCTCTCTTTTTTATCTGTTTAGCCTCCGGAACTACCGTTAAGGTATTACTTCAGAGGATGAATGAGGATGATGTGTAT
>JAAAKQ030253389.1:0-10887 GCA_010016005.3 Zanna intricata | reverse complement strand
ACAAATAAAATTGTTATTACATGTATTATAAAGAATAAAGTATATTATTTTAATTTGCATTGTAATAATGATTAGTACTATTATTTTTTTGTAATTTAATAATAAGAAAACTTAATTATTACAAATGAAAATTTAGAATGATTTACAAAATTAAAGAAAACTTATTGCCTCGGATCATATTGACCCGAAAGTACATGTGTATAGTAAATGGGAACAGAACAGCAGGGTTAATTAAGTGAACAGTAGCTTTCCTCTTAATTTGGAATTCCTCTATAAGGGCGATAATCGTAATTATTGTTGCATGGTTAATTATTAAAAGAAAGGCTTCATAATAAAATAATGATGGTTATAATTTAATTAATACGACTTAAGTAATAATTCTTGAAAAAATAAAAATATTATTCTACTGTATTAAAAAGGAATAAATAAAACGGTAATAAATAATTATAATTACATAAATATTCTTACTTTGAGTCATTAAAAAATCATGTATTTCGTCCACTATAATAGGTAAAAAAATAATAAATAAAATAATAATAACATTAAAAATAAAACGTGTTCTTTCAATTGTTTTGCTTGAATAATCCAGTAAATTTTTATTTCAGTTACGAAATTTTTTAGGTATATTTATATCTTTTCCTTTCCACTCGTAGAATATTTACTATTCATTATAAACAAAAGTATATTCATTTCCACTTATTAAAAAATAAGAAAGTCTGGTTTAAAAGGAATGCAGAATGTTGCACTGGACAGAAATCAAAATGACCTTCTTCCGTCGTAAACTAAATAGAGAACGTAACAGAAATATATACATAATTCACAAAAAGAATTATAAAATATTGTCTCTCATGTCCTTTCTTTTAATTCAATTATTTTTAATTTGAAAATTTTTATTTCAATCTCGACCGAGTATGGATATATATTATTGAATATTATCAAATTGGTGCAGATATAAACAAAAAAATAGCGGTGCAATCACCAAATCAGCATGCTAACTTATTCAATGTCTCTAATGGACGTGTCCGTTCTGAGACAGTACTTTCTTAATTATGGAGAAAATTTGAAGAATTTGTGGTTAATACGATAGTTTATTTTTATAAAAAGAAAAAAAATTCCCTGTGTTCATTTAATTTATAAGCTTTCTTTTTGTTGACGTAAAAAGAAAATAATACTTGCGTTATAATAACTATTCAATTAAAAACATTCCTTCGTTATAAACTCCCTCCGCCATACACTCATCATTGTCAGCTGATTGACGAAGAATGTATCAGTGATCCTAAGATGAAATAAAAGAAAATCGTAGGCTTGTAAGCAAGAAAATAATATAAAACTCTCCTAATATTATGCCAATTGTGAAAGTTGTTTGGTAAGTCTTAAAGGTTTTAGTTAATATCTTTTCAGTAGCATAATTTGCTGATATATTTCAAGTTGGCCACTATTTATGCTACAGCGTTTTCTTATTTTTGTAACAAGTACTGCTGTTACAAGTGCTGTTGAAAGTTATGTAATTTGATATCTTTCAATAATAAATTTATCACTTCATTTTATGAGAACATGAGATGATATTATAACACTGCAACAGTAAATGCAACAGAAAAAAAAACCACGTTAAGCTCTGATTCAGAGGAAACGAAAAACATTACTTTATTTAAAAAAAACAGCAAAAGTTTTACAACAGAAAATTGTAAAAAATAAAACTAAAAATAAATTATCTGATTTATATCTCCAATATTAAAATTGATTATTTTAGGGTTAATATATAAACAAAGATTATTCTAAATTATTTTGATAAAAATAAAAGTATTCTTCCATATTTTGTAGAAATCTGATTATTTATTTTAGTTGCTGGATAGAGAATTAATTTTCTAAATAATTTTCAAAGTAACATTCACAGGATTACCAGTTCAGTCAGATAAGCTGTTCAGTCCTTATTTTATGATGGATATTCTTCAATGAATGATTTATTTTTTTGTTATTCCTTGCGTGATGAGAATGTTTAATGAATCGTTTTTACCTCCGATTGTACGCAATATAAAGTGCTTAAAGCAGAACAGTTGATCTGACAGGAGTTCGTGAAGTGTTGCAATGTTTATCTTCTTTTTTTTATTTTATTCTCAGTCGGTACGCAAGGAGGCAAAATGAGAGGCCTGACTGTTGGCTAGGCTTGGCAGAAGAGTAAGAAAAGCATATCGGGCGACGGTCCCGGATCCGGCTACCGCAGCGTGATCAACTGATTCTGTTTTATTGGCTACGTGTCACTGCGTCACGTACTTAGCTGCTGGTACCTGAATGCGCTGAAGCGCGGCCAACAAAGTCTTTGACACAGTCACGTATGCTCATCATGTGCGTATATATTGAACACTAGTTTTATATTTATTATCTTGTGCTTTTTTAATGCTTGTGTTTTTTTTTAATGTAAAAAAAATGTTATCATCAATTAACACCTAATTCATCAATTTTTAAAATTACTTTTTCTGAATGTATTCTATTAAACTAAAAGGATTTCATAAGGAAATTGGGAAATGGATTTGCATGTCTAATTTGTAGAAAATTACCGATTTCTAAAATAACAAAAATAACTCCTTCATGTAATAATTTTTAATTAACTTATCATTCACACACATGTATGTGTGTTAATTTGAAGCAAATCTTGCTAACATGTTTGTAATACATCATTTGTGAACATATGAATAAACTAGAAAAAATAATTAAATAATATCTACTTAAAAAACTAATTTATTGGTTTAAAATTAAAATTTAATTAATAACACAAATATAATTTTATTGTCTTAAACTACGTTCACTATTTTTCTACAGTCTTTTTCATAATATAATTTATTTAACGTGAAGTAATATACTTTTGTGCATCTATTTTTAATCATATTATAATGATTGCGGTTAAATTATATATAATTACAAAATATAATTAACTACATTTATTAATTAAAATATTATTATTAATATATGTAATATAAAATATATATTTAATTATAATTATAATGATTACAGTTAAAACTGTAATAATATAAAATTCTTAAACCTCAATTTTGATATTTTTCTTTATCTCAATTCTTTTTCTAAATCCGTAACTTTACGTGAAATTCTCTTACTATTTTTTAATGAGAAAGCCCCCACTTATCTTTCTAATTTCTTTTGGTATTCGTTATTAAAGGGTAATTTTAATTAAAGTAAAAATTTTTCTTTTGACATCCTCTACCAGTTAAGTGAATCAAAGACCATTAATTGTTTTGATTACAGACATTTAATGAAACTTTAGAACATGAATAGTACAAATTTTTTTTGTATTAAGAGAAATAATCATAACAAATATTGATTGATATTCGTAACTAATAGATGAAACATTCCTCGTATGTATGAGCCGAAAACAATAGTAGAATTTCTGACTACATAGTAAAATATTTAGAGCCTTTATTACGGGCTACCTCACAATTTAAAGTTTCAAGCCCTTATCTCCTGCAAAGCTTAATTTGTGTAGTCTAATTTTGTTAGCAAATATAACATGTTATAAAATTACATATATTCTTTAGAAAAATATATATATATATTTTTTTAACAATAAACGAATTGTTTTCGTTTTATTATTTATTATATTTATCACACTTAATTTCTTGAGTTATTTTTTTATAATCTTACTGTAGTATTACTGTTTTAAAAATCTGAATAAATACATATTTTTAAGTTATGTTCCAACCTTTTGAGGATATTTATAATTTTTTTTGTTTTTAAACAATCTCATTAGTAGCATCATTTTACTGCGATGGTAGCAGTTTTGAAAAAAAAAGTTACAAAATGACCAAGTTAATTATATTAACGTGTGATAATAATTTTCCTATTTTAAGGAAAATGATATTTTTTTTACTAATCGTTTTTTTGGTATGCGCTGGAATTTTCAGCTAAAATCACGTATTATATGCAACTTCAAAGATTTAAAATAGTAGTGGAATCCCAAATATGTTAAATACATGTGCGATTTTATTGCGCTTTGTTGACTAAATTCATCTTGTGTTTAGTATTCAAGGCAACTGAGACGCCGTACGATGAATAAAACACTACAATTCCTTCTTCTTTAGAAAAATAATCCTTTTTCTGACTACCATGTACTTTATCTGATAAGAATACTTCTTGTATTATTTAGTGTACATTATCTTTTAATTAACTCGATTATTCTTCCTCGGGAAAGAGTTGGCTTTTAAATAAAAGGACTACGCATTAAATGAGACTTCTCTCTTTAATTGAAGATATTGTTATTTAAACACTTAGTGATGTTAAGTGAAAGGAGAGAGAGAGAGAAAAGGAAAAGTAAAACTGAAACTTTATAAGTAAATTATTGAATTTATTAATTTTTTTCTATAATGAAAAAATGAATAAATAAATGAAGATTATTTGTTAAAATTATCACGCCCTTTACCCCTAGTTGGTATTTTTTTTAAGAAAAAATCCTAAGCGGAACTTCAGAAATTTTTTAAATTTGAATAGATATAGTAAAGCTAAAAATTACTTTACAATTAAAAAACAGTGCATTGTTATCACATGATAAATTACAAATATTTGATCGATGCGATATATTTTCATCAAATTTAAAATGAATTATCAAAAACACAAATTGTTGAGTCATCTTTCGCTTTTTAAACATTTATTTTTTTTTTGGGGGGAGAAATCCAAAATGAAACTCTTTAAATAACACGTTATTTCAAAGTCTTATATAATTTTGCTAATATAACTCAACTAATATTAGTATTATTATTTTAAAAACAAAAAGGGTTTGTAATGATGTATAAAGAAATAATAGAAAACGTATTAAAATCAGAGAACACAAATAGCTTTTTTAACGCATTCTTTTTTAAATTTTGTTCGGTTCAGATCTTATTAAGTTATTAACAACATTGATGACTGAGGATTAAAATGTACTATTTAAAATATTGAAGCCCAAAGAAAGTCATACGTCATGAACACTAATGGATTTTTTTTTAAGCCCGGTTTTAACTTTTTTAGAAGCGAAGCACCTTTTAGGTTTCAATGTGAAATACGGTAACAGTGTCATCTACTTTAGATGGCTAAATTTCCGGTTTCATATTTTATATGGAAAAAAATCGAAAGAAATAAGACAAAATTAATGACTTATGTTCTAATTTTGTCCATTACACAATCATTCGAAGAATCAAGCCTATTTTTATTTTTCAAAAAGGTTTTATTTTAATTATCCTATTCATTTTACTATTTTATTTAGTTTATGTACTTAGCAAAGTGACAAATTACTATATTAAAAAATACTATTAAAATAACACTACAAGAATAAAAATGTATTTTAATGGTTAAATTTCTTTAACTATTTATTTTCATTTTTTATCTTTCCAATTAAATCATGAAACAGGGATTATTATTTTGTTCATTTCTTTATGGAGGGATTCAAATTTACTGCATTTAGTTAACCCTATAGTAGATAGTGAAAAACATTAATGTAGAAAATTATTGTCTGCTCGTTAGATACGAAAACGACTCAGTTGAAGGCGACCACCGACGAGAAGTCATTTTAAAAAATAGGATATGGCATGATTCGAAAAAATAGAATATGGTTAAAGTAGGATATGTTTGCTTTTTAAAATTTCTGCTTTACTTTGCAAGAATTTAATATGTATACGTTTTTGATAATAGTGAGGATTTTTCACATGATGGGAATTCTAAGAGCAGTATATTTTTAATAAAAGATAACCTCATACTTCTAACTGTACTACAGAAAATTATTGAAAAAAGCTGCTGATGTATAAAAAAAAATACTTTTAAATAATCATTTTTCGTGATTTTTTTCTCAGCTTTTTTTGAGGGAATTTATAGCCTATATTTTCCTAATTGTGTCAGTTCTCCAGACTAAATAAATCAGAAAAATAAAACCACTCTTGATAAAATAATCTATACAGACATCTTTGAACAGTAGGTGGGTTATAATAATCTTAAAGTTTCAGAAACACCTGGAGAAGCTCATGATTGAAGAAGATAAGGAAGCCGACTGATCGTATCAGTGTAGGTATTGCGATTTCCTTAACACAATTCCATCTGTTCTGCGCAACATTGCTAGCATATTTAGTGGATTGTAAGAATATGAAAATAATTTTTTAAAAAGTATTGAATTTTCATATAAAAAGCTACTAAATGTATGGCATTCATTTGAAACAAAATATATCGAACAAGGTTTCGTTTCACGTTAGCCTGTTGCAAAACAAGCATCTATATTTACTTTTGAACATTTATTGTTTTTTATAGCGTTATTTCCTTTTTAGATTACATGAAATTTGAATTAGAGGTATGCATTTTTATGAACTCGCTACTTGCGCTAATAATAATTACGTCGTCTACTAAAAAATGTAAATTTGTTTATCTTTAATTATTCTAGATGAGGGATTAATGAGAAAGTATGTAAAAATGTAACTGTAAGAAAAATTTCAAAAAGTACTGCGTATTACAATTAAAGTGTAATAGTTCTATAGCCTACTACCACCCCCCATTTCCTTATATAGTTCAGTTGGTAGTTTCAACTGATCCATTTTTAGTATCAGATTAACTTGTATGTAAAATTAGGCGAACATTAAATGTAGGCTTTACACTACTATCTATATTTTAAAATGAAAATGTTGAAATAATATTCAAAGTTCTACAGGATGTTTTTATTATGTAAATCATGAACCGGAAACATATGTTTTAATTTTATAAGACAGTGTGTCTGATAGTAAACTATCGGTATTCTATCTGTTAGTATATACCAGAGAATTCATTTTCTAATTTCCCAACTACATTTGTATAATTATTTGATTGATTCTAATAGTAAATAATTTACTGATTTTTTTTTTTGTTTTTTTTTTTTAGTATTTAGTTTTCAAGTCAAAAGGTCCATATTTAATTGGTTTTTATTTTATTTTGGGAAAACGGTGGATTTTTGTTTTGCTTTTTCCAGTTATAAAGTGAAACTTTCGTGGACAACGTTATGAATCAATTCATATTCTTGTTTCCTTAGTGGAATGAATTTCAGGTGCGTTTCTGGTTACGAATTTATCTTCGTAGTCATTTAGACAACGAATTTATGTTTAACGTGGCTACATGTGTTATCTTTTAAAATACGAAAAAACTTTACATAAAAAAACAAGTTCTAAAGAAGTAAGGAAAAGTAGGGTTAGAGCTGATTCCTAAATTAAGAGATCTCCCTTCACATTACACATAGAAAGCGAGCAGTTTAATTTAAAAGTAAAAATAAATAAATAAAATAGAAATAGAAATATTTTTTTTTTTTTTAATTTTATTTTATAGTATGTTTATGGTTATATTATATGATATTCATTTTAAAATTTAAATAAAAAATAACATTTTTTGTGGTCAACATAATGTTCTTTCTGCTTCTTGGGAAATCATCGTAAATTAAAAACCTGAATAATAATTAAAATCGTAATATAGCAATTTTTCTCGCAACTTAGTTCTCGTCTGTGTTAAAACTTATTCAAATATCCAGTTATTCAACATTTTGAATACTAGATGAAAGAAATCTACAGACATGAATATAAATTTTTTTCTTTTTTTTGAGAGACAAGTAACAGCAGAAACCTGAGAGCTGTAAATTATATTTAATAGATAATCTAATACAATCGATTATTTTTAGCCAAAAGGAATTTTAAGTAACATGTAACATCCAATTGCTTGTATTATATTATTAATCAATTTATTTAATTTTTTTTTTTCAAGAAATGGGTACGTATTTTAAAAGAAAGTGGTGAATAATATATTTTATTTATAAATATATTTATTTTAAATAGTATTTTCGAAAATGCCTGAGATTCAACGTAGTAAAAAAAAACATGATGTGGTGTAAGATATCTTAAAATTTTTGAATGACAGGCTTGTAAATTCAAATATTATATATATATATATATATACATATATATAGTAATTATTATAATAATATAAATGATTAATTTTAAATTAATGATTTAGCGTTTTTGTAGTAAAGATAGGCTGAAGATTTGAATTAGTATGCTAGCAACTGCCAGAACTATTTTACAACACTTCAGAGATTGAACTTATTTTGAAGGTAGGTTTGTTTACTGTGCAGCGTTATTGTTAATAGAACAGCACCAAATTATGAAGCAAGAATGGCGATTAAAATCTTTATTACTAAATACCTTAATCTCGGTTTGAGAATTGTTGTGGTTTGGGGTGGAAATTGATGTAATACTGCGTAATCAACCCGCAGCAAACCGCCTAACCGGACGCCGGCGTATTTCAGCATCTAACATCTTCTCCTCTATCTTTGCCCTAAGGCCGGAGCGCTAGCCTAATTGCTCTTAGTAGCTGAGCAAGCGACATAGCGCAGTACATTCTAGAGAACTAATCAATAGTGGAAAGAGTAGACTATAATTCTAGCTGAATTAATCCGGCTAGCCCTCTAGTGGTAGCACAATGGCAAATTTGGCCTTTTCTAAGGCAAAAGATATTTTACATCAAACTATTTCAGTTACCCACGCAATGGAAGGTTATAATTATAACTTTTCCCCTCAAAATAGTTAATTCACGAGTAGATAAGTAGGCTTCGATAAAATAAAAAAATAATATTTGAAGAATTTGGGAGAGAAACTAGCTCTAAAAAATAATAAAACTAATGAAAAATAACTAAAAAAAAAAATTGTTTAATAAAAGTAATTTATTAATAGTTCAAGAAGAATTGAACTAAAGCTTATTCCTGAAATAGGTATATGGATAAATTATTCGAATCTTTGGATATTACAGTTACTACTGTTAGCTAAATATTATTTTGAACAATATCACAGCTGATTTAATGAAAATTGTTTTATATTTTATCTATAACTATCAGTGATTATAATAAATTAAAACTTCAGCTTTTTCTAGCAAACCGAAGTGAAAGTTTTTAAAATGTTTTTAATCATGTATTACAAATAATCCATAATGACTGATGACTACTGCTTTCACGCTTGCGTTATGTGCCTTGTTATTATCGGTAGGTTTTTATTAATTTAGCAGACGATTATTGAGAGATATAAATAGATAGAAAGAGAGAAAGATAGTGTGAAGAAGAGAAAAATCTTTATGTATTTAAAAATTATGGAAATTATAATCATGTGAAAATAGAAAACCACGATAAGCTAAATAGGAACAGTTCATAAAACACACAAACTCTCTCTCTCTCTCTGTATGTGTGTGGCTGTATGCACGTGCGTAGGTGTGTGTGTGTGTGTGTGTGTTTGTGCGTGTATGTGTATGTATTATGAACTCTCTCTATTTAGCTTATCGTAGTGTTCTATTTTTACATAATTATAATTTTCATAATTTTTAAGTACGTAAAGATTTTCTATCATACTTTTAGAAATATGAAAAACGAAAAAAAATTTTCATATTTAGAAATATGAATAATGTATAATCAACGCACCCATATCAACTGAAGATTATAGAAAAGAGCTCAACAATATCAAATACCAAATACAGGTAAATGGATACAAGAGGAAAGTTCAATGACACACACACACACACACACATGATAAACAAAAAGGAAAACAATAACCGCATTAACATACATAAACAAATTTAAACAATACCTCACAAATCTTAGAAATTCAACAAAGCTTTCAAAACAACTAAATAAACGAACAAATAACTAAAACCGAACAAAATCACGCAAAAAGACACATTGCTTCTAGAATATATATACCAACTCTATTCCAAACTAATATTGTTCTAAATTGGTCAAACGGGAGCAATTTTATTCAAAATGAATAAAATTCAAAAGTTTTCAAAGTTTTCGTATTAAGTTAATATTTGCTGACCATCACACGTATGACAAATTATACAACTAGAAAAATCGTTGACAGATACTCTACACAAAAAGAGAGTATCTTAATTTTATTTTGTTTATTTTATTAATTTAATTTTTTGAGACACTAAAATATTCAACCACAATATATTACATGAACAGATTCAAATCACACAGTTTAGATCACATCTTTAAAAAACACTATCAGAGTCTGGTGCCATATTCATAATACTGAAAACATTTGAAATTAGTTTTAAAAGGTTTTGTTAACAAAATTTGGTTTGCTTTAACATAAAACTATTCTAAAACTTTCTTTTATTAATGAATGAATAATTTATTCCAGCACTTACCGAAAGTTTTTCAGTACTGAAAGTAATAAATATATTATTAAGTATATAAGCATAATAGCACTTAACTCATCAAATCTTCTAGTTGTAATAATAAGTGAAGAAAAAGCTATAATTATTTTTTTATTTTAAATACCACTGAAATCCAGATTAAGCTGATCAAGAATTGATCTTGTATAACTTTTTATGATTGACCAGTTTTAGCAAACGAAATATATTTCTTGAAAATAAAAGCAGTAAAAGAAAAGTTCAGTAATCGGAATATTATTAGTAAATATATATTAGTAAATAGTAAAGTATATTATTCACAGTGTAACAAATACTACATAAATGATCTAATGAATTCATTGCTTTTGAATGATGCATCTTCAGAAATTGTGGGACAGTTCATAATTTAACCTTACTCATGGACTCCCTCCGATTCATCATTTATACCTTTCGTTTGTAGGTACCGTCATGATTATGGGCATGTCTTTGAGACTTTTATTGGTATTTTATGAAAATTATTTCAAGTTTTCCGTTTTGGTTCAAATAAATAAATTTTGTTGTTTTATTTTATGTTTAAAAATATTTTACACATAAAACAGGACGGGAAAAAAAATTTAAACTAAATCACTTAACCCTGCTGTTCTCTTCGGGTCATATTGACCCGAAAACATTTTTATTTACTTATAATTTTCCTCCCGCTAATGATATAAGTTTCTGATTCTATGA